>GG745376.1:107374-129430 GCA_000151295.1 Allomyces macrogynus ATCC 38327 | reverse complement strand
TCCTGTGCAGTCCCCTCGACCGCATTCCTGTAAAAATGATGGATGTTGTGGTGCACAAAAGGATAACGCGCTCACATATCGAAGATCCCGATTGCGTCCCGCCTGATTGCATTTTGCTCCACCTCTGGAATTCGAACCCAGAACGAAGGACGGCCAGACTTTCTGCTTCAACCATCCACTCACACCGCACGGCCATGACCGCCAGTAAGCACCAGCGACCCACTCTATCTTTGAGGAAATCGGTCGTCGGAGTGCTCACGCCGGCCCCACGCGGAAAAGAAACGAGTCCTTGTTTCCAACCGAACCGGGTGTCCTTCGAATGAGACTACCACAAAACCGAACACTGCCCACCCCCCCCCCCCCCTTCGACCCCCCGCGCACCTCGCCGCGCAACCCGCCACGCTCCTCGTCCCCAACCCGTCCCCTCTCTACTCGAGCATCTCCCGCCGGCACCTCCGCCGGATTCGCATCATAAATCGTGCGCGCCATCTGCCACACCTGGACGACATTATCCTCGGCCGCCGACGCAATCACCCACGGCATATTCGGGTTCCAAGCGAAATCGGCCACATGGTTTGAATGCCCGCCATGCATGAACAACAACTCGGGCGGTCCATCCTCGGCCTCTTCATCCGCCTGCTCGGCGCCAATCTGAGTCGTGTCCCAGACGAGCACGCGGCGGTCCGACGATGCCGACGCAAACACGTGCGGGATGTGCGGGTGCCACGCGACTTGGACCACGTCGTGCGTGTGCGCCTCGAACGTGTGCAGCTTGCGCTTCAGGTTGCGCAGGTCCCAGAGCATCACGGTGCGATCGTTGGAACCCGTGAGCAGGAGGTGCTCGTCGGCCACGTGGAAGTCGAGGCAGTTGATTTCGGCGGTGTGCGCGTCGACCGCGTGGCTCGGTTTGTCGGCCGACGGGGAGCGCGTGTCCCAGATGAGTAGCCGGCGGTCGTCGCCGCCGGACGCGAAGAGCGAGTCGTGCCGCTTGTTCCATGCCACGTCCTACACAGGTGCCGAAGGAGGGGGTGTGAGCGAACGAGCGCAGGGCGGCGAAGCGGCGAGAACTCGAAACGCACCCCGACTGCCGACGAATGGCCGCGGTAAATCCGGTACGGGTCCATGATCGACTGGCTCTTGGTGATCGCTCCAACGTCCCTACATGCGCATCATGAGCCCGACCGCGTCTCCCAGCTGATCCCCCGCAAAACCGTGATCACGCGTACCAGTGGCAAATCAACCCGTCCGACGCCGAACTGAGCAAATGGCCGGCCTTGAGATTCGACCACGACAGGCCATACCTACTCTACATCTGTCAGTCCCCGACCACAACCACTTCACACCGTCATCCCCAGGATCACGCACCCCTCGTCAGTATGTCCCATCAACCGCACCGTCGGTTGCGCTGTCATATTGTTTGGGTTCGGCTGCAGCGGGTACTTGGTGCGGTCAAACAGGTGCACTTCGCCCGACACCGTCTTGGTCGCAATCACGTCAATCTTTTGCGGCATGTACCGCGCGCTATTCGAACCCGACACGTGGTGAGTAAACCGGTTCCTTTCGCGATCCTGGTGGTCATAACGAAAATGAGGTGCGCGCACCGGTTGATCTCGCCCTCGTGCGGAATACGCTGCTGGATCGTGATCTTTGCGTCGGCGCCGCCGTACCCGCCGAGCTCTACACGCTCGCAGTCGTCAGGTGCTGCACCGCGGATCGAAGGAACATGGATTTCGCATACCGCCACGCTCCTCGTCAAACTGGCGCGTGTCGGCGGCCATATCGGCGCGTGGCAGCTGCACCGACGCAATTTGCAGGTAATTGTGGTCATTGCCCGACGTGTGCGTGCCAATCAGCAGCCGGTGCGTTGCGTAGTCCTTGCCCTCGTGCCTATCCCGCCCACCCATCGTCAGTCGTTGCGAGCAATCACCGCACGCGCGTGACGCGAAAGCGAGATCCATACACTTCCACGTCCGGGAACCACTGCGTCGTGAGCGTCGGCCATTCGAGCGCGTGCGTGACGATAATGTCGTAGAGAAACGGCGAGTTCTTTTTCCAAATCTTGTACTCTTCGTTGATGAGCTTTTCCTCGGCGTTGATGCGCTCCTGATCGGCGTCTGTTCGGCGGATGTTGGTGCCGTCAGCGCGAGATTGATGATTGACGCGTTTCTTGGTCGCGAATTATCGGATGCAGGTCGTTTGCCGCGACCATACCGAGCACAATTGGTTCCTCGCCCATGGTTGGTTGATTGCGTCGTGTTATTGGGATTGATTGATCCAAGCTTCCTGATCCAAGATTGGCACGTCGACGAAGTGGTCGCGAATTGGTGGAGTCGACGGGTTTGCGGTGGATAAAAGACAGATCACGTTTGGCTGCATTGCACCTGACGCCTCGGCTTGCGAGCGATGGCTGAGGCAGGCGCTCGAGCAGCAACGGTTCACGTGTGGATGAACGCTGATCATGGCCTTCCACACCTACGCTTTCACACGAGTTTCGTCAACTTTGCCCACGTTTGATCTGCCCGAAATTGCCACCAACGGTCCAAGAATGTGACGGGGCTGTTAGGTGGAGTGTCACGCCGCCGCCACTGTGAATGCGGGGGAAAAGCGCGATTGCGAATGGGAATGGAAACTTGGCGAGAGCTTGGCTAACGTCACACTCCAAAACGAAGTTCTCTCAATCAACGTGTATTGGAACACACCAAGACCACCAAGCGGCGGGGCGCCGGCTTAGTGCTGGGCACGACGCGACTCCGAGATGATCGTCGAGAGCTCCTCGACCTTGCTCTTGGCGCGCGAGAGGGTCCCGAGCTACAAAGTGCGGCAGAGCAGGAGTGAGCCAACCGGTCGCGCAGCGACAACCAAACACCAGGGTCGTGCGTACCCGCTTCTTGGCGAGCTTGCGGGCGCGCTTGTCCTTGGAGTTCTTGAGCAATTCCATGACACGCTTC
This sequence comes from Allomyces macrogynus ATCC 38327, assembly GCA_000151295.1. Classification (NCBI taxonomy): domain Eukaryota; kingdom Fungi; phylum Blastocladiomycota; class Blastocladiomycetes; order Blastocladiales; family Blastocladiaceae; genus Allomyces; species Allomyces macrogynus. The sequence goes on along the minus strand of GG745376.1, from coordinate 126,482 downwards.
TCGTAGGGGGCAAAGCCCGAGACCTCGCGGACGAGCGAGCGAACGAACTTTGGTGCGCTTCGACTGGACCTGGAAAGTGGGCGCAACGAGGAAAAGCAGGGAGTCAGGAAATGAACGACGGTGGAAACGATTGTTCCGTCGGCACCGCAGTCGTTACGGCCGCCCGCCTTGCTCCAATGCCGCTCGAGGGTCGTTTGCACGGCGAAAAGCGGGTCGCCTTGTGCGTGACCAAGCGGCGGTCGGACCCGGACGGCGGCAACTGGCCGAAAAAGTCCGCACGAGCCCCGCAGACGGCGGGATCGGCTGCCCGCATGAGCGACGGCGAGCGCCGCAGCGTCCGTGCGAGCGTTCGAGGGAGCGGGAACGAGCGGGAACGAGCGAGCAAAGCGGCGAGCGGGCGGCACCGACGGAACGAGTGGTCAAGGCGGCGAGGAGGGACACATACGCCCTTGCGCGACACCTGCTTCTCCTTGAGAGCGCGCTTGGTGGTGGGGTAGCCCTTGGTGAGACCGACGTAGACCATGGTTGCGTCGATGTGGAAGTTGGCGGAAGGGAGAGCCTCGACGGGCGGTCGCGAGTCGGTCTCCTTGCGCAACGCTGCCGTTGCCCAACACGACTGAAGGCTCGGGCCGTCCCGCGCCTGTCTGGCGACCAGTCACGTGCCGTCACTTCCATCGTGATTGCTGCATTCTGGGGCGTGCACGGCCTGCCACATCTGTCCACACGCATTTATCACGGCACACCATCGACTTCACTTCACTTCAATTCCAGTCAGGCAATCTGCACCGCAGCTGCACCCCAAGTCCCCCATCCCGGCCTCCTCCTCACCCACTACGTCTCTCCCGACCCCATCATCTGCTCCTCGTCCTCTGGGATCACCGGCCGCGTGCGCAAGATCGCACGCAGCGGCGGCACGGTTCCCGCTCCTGCCGCCGAGGCGCCCGCCAATGCCGTGCTTGATCCCTTGTCGAGATCCTTTTCCGCGCGCATCACATCCGGCGCGCCCGGTGCCGGTGCGCCCGCCATCTCCACCCTTCCCTTCCCCGACCCCGGCCGCGACAACCCAACCGCGCGCGCAGCACTCGACGGGCGCGACACCTGCTGCACGGGCATCATCGCCGCCAGTCCGGCCCCAACCGGCGGAACCCCATCCAGTGCCGGCGGCTCGGGGACGACCTGCAACATCGCGCGCGTCGCGGGCGCGGCGCTGGCACGCGGCGACGACCAGCACGAGCCCCCAGGCTGATGGCGAGCGTTGCGCCCGTAGTCACGAGCGACGTCGAGAAATCGAGCGGTAATCCATACACCCGGATCATATACGTCGTATCGAGCCGGCAGTAGGACACCCCTTGCGTGACATTGGCGGTTGAGACGATGATTTGAAACAGGTACTCGGCCGGGTCCGGGAACGTCGGGAAGACGGCGGCGCAGGGGGACGTGCCCGAACAGACCCACGAGACGGCGTTGGTCGAGGCGTTGTAGATATACAGGCCGTTGCCGAGGGCCGGAACGCCGTCGGCCGAGGGCGTCCATGTGAGCGTGTTGATCGACGCGAGGGACGTGTCGGGGAAGGACGTGACGAGGTCGCGCTTGAGCCCGCCGCCGACGAGTTGCAGCGTGTACGGGCCCGTGTAGTTGGTGCTCGTGCCCGTGACGCTGTCGACCAGCTGGAAGGTCGGCGTGTAGTCGACTTCGTAGTAGAAGCACGGCAGGGTCGGGTCCGGGTCGACACATTGCATGCTTGTTGGCGGGGTCACGGTCAGCGAGTACATGGGTGCGCATCCGGAATAGACGATCAGTGGGGGTAGAGCGCCGTCGAGGTCGAGGCACGCTTGTCCGTTGGTCATGGTCATGGTGAGCACGGTGGCCGCGGCCGTTTCGCCGGGGAACTGCTGCAGCGGGTAGGCGCCCTTGTCGATAACCGTGACCTATTTCGGCAGAACACGGTCAGCGTCCTCGTCATAATCAATCAATGCGCACGCTCATTGCCAGCTTAGAATCACAACATACCGTAAACACGACACGGTTCTCAAGCGGCACCTCCTTCCTCGCGACCACGACGCGCACCCAACTGCTTGTCGACTCGTGCACCATCAACTGCGCCGCGGCAAGCGGCACGCCTACCCCCGGCGTCACATCCACGGTCCAGACATACTGCTGCTGATAATCCAAATAAACCGCTTTCGGCAGCTGCGACGCGACGCTATTCGCGCCAATCGCAAACGCCACGGCCGCGCGCGGAATCTGCCGCGTGTACTGTGGGTCGACGGATCCGCGCACGAGAATCGACGAGTACGGGCACGCTGAAGTGGGATGTGCGCCCGGGTTGGCCGTGGCCCAGGCGGCGAGGACGGCCGAGGACCAGAGCGCCGTCAGGTCGAGGTCAGTGCGGACGAGGCCGGTGCCGGGGATTGCCGAGATGAGGAACGGTTGGTCGATCGAGTCGTATTGAATCGCAATGGTCGTGTCGGGGACGACGGTCAGCGGGAGGATCATCGGCGATGTATTGGCGCCGCTGTATAGCTACGTTTGCAATCGTGAAAGTGGTGAGCGGCCGAAATCAAAGTCAAGTCCAGGTCGATGGAGCGTACCTCGTTGTCGCTCGTCAGGTACGCATATCGGTACCCCTGCGAGCTCGAATCAAAGCTCGTGATCATTGTCGGGCTCGGGTACGACTGCAGCAGCGCCCACGACGAGCCATCGTTGGGACTAGATCGTGTGTGCGCGCGTGAGTGCTCGAATCGACCAATCACTGAACGCGTGAGGCATGTACCTCTGGAGAAATGCCGACCCAAACACAAACAGGTCCTTGGACGGAAGCTGCGAGTACCAAATACTTGTGAGCGTCAGTGGCCGCGTGCCGCTCGTCGTGATACTCGCGTCCGAGAACACAACGCCCGTTCCGTTTATGACCAATCCTGACGCCGTCGACGGCGAATCTAGCACGCAAACGACAAAGTCAGAACTGCCTGCCTGCCTTCTTCAATCTCACGAGAAGAAACCCCAAACGTACATATCGGCATCGTCGTCGGAAACTGAAACTCGACCCCCCACACGCCCGAGTGCAGCGTGATGACCGAGTAAGCCCCGTTGATCTCAGCCAAAATGGCCATATCGCCGCACGCCTGTTCCGAGAAATCGGCATCGACAATCGTCAAGCCCGCCGCATAGGACCCAAGGTACTGCGCGAGCGTGCGTCCTGCGCTGTCGGCCACGACATCGGCGACGCCCAACTCGTCAATGGTCCAGATTTGCGACGTGTTGATGGCCATGACGCCGTGGCAGTTGGGTAGGACGGCCGAGCCGTGCCGCCGCACGACGAGTTTCGGGACGCACGAGTTGAGTACGAGTTGGCTCGTGCCCGTGGAAATCTGGGAGTGATGACGGATGCATGGGTCGGAGGAAAAGCCACGTGGAGTGCTCGGGAGAGTGAAGAACGCACCGTGTGAACGACGACGCCCTTGGACGTGGCGAAAATCGCGTAGTTGGCGAGCAAACTCGCGTCGAGCACGGCCATGCCTGTATACCCCGAGCAGACGACCGGGCTGCTCGCCAGCGAGCTCCACGACTGGGTCACTTGCATGGTCGACTTCCACTCGTTGAGCGACACGGCGACTGTGCCGTTCACGACGGCCATTTCTGTCGAGAGCGAGAGTGTCGGCGGCGATGAGGGCGGAAACGACGTTAAGGCCGACAGAGTGCCCAACGACGACTGCAAGACAGGCATCTCGAATGAGTTCTCGGTCCGCGACTGTGATTGATTCGTATCTTAGAAAACGGACCCGCGGTGCGCTCGGCGTCCCCGTGATAAGCCCAGTCACAAGTAGCGAGATGGTCTGCGGCTCGGTCATGCCGTTGGTGACGAGCACGGGCGGCGCAAACGTATCGGCCTCAACCGTGACTTGTGCGAGACCCGCGGTGGTGGACGTGGTCGCGTTGAATGCCCACGTGCCGCTGGTCGAGTTGAAGCCTACAAGGGGAGCGGAATTAGAAAACGGAGCGCACGCGGCACGATCCGAGCGGAAACAACGTACTGTTGCGGACTGCGACGACATCGGTCCAGTTGGAGCGGGACGTGAGCAGGTCGTTGGCCGTGTTGAGCGCCGGGTACCCTCCCATCGCATGGAGCTCGCTCGCGCACGACGTGCAAACGTTTCCCGTCTGGTGCAATTTCGTGATCAGTCACTGTTCCACCAAGACGACGCCATCTCAGCGAGCTGTACCTGTCTTGACACGATCTGAACAAGGAACGTCACGTCGGTGCCGGGCAGCAGGATCGGGTACAGAGCAGGAGCTGCCGCGGGAGTGCTTCCTTGGACCACAACGGACCTATCCCGTTGTTGAATGTCGACTGTGGATGAGCAGCTGGCCAAGAAGTCCCAAAATGTTGCTTTCACGCTACCATTGGTACATTGGTGCCCTGCTTGGGCGTACTGTTGCGCCCATTGCCAACTGGACAAATACCACGAGCAGCACGGCGACCAATATCATCGTGGAAAGGTTGATCAAGGCCTCTCGGCGAGGACCTCGCAAAGTTTCCGGTATTGGTCGCTGGCGGGAGGGTGCATTTGAGCGAGTGCATGCCGATAAATCTGGTCGAGCTCGCCAAAGTCGTCGTGGTGGTGCGGTGCGATGCTTGCAGCTGGGAGCTCTTGGTCGTGCCGCAGCGTGGCACTGCATTGACTGGCGTGCGACCTCCATCGTCGACTGTTCTTGTCCTGTATCGTTGAAATCATGGCCGTGGCAGCAGGCCATTGCAATCATTTACCTCAGCGGCGTTGGTTGTCGCGACTCCGGCGGTCCGTCGATCAGCGACGACACCACGCGTGGTGATGGGTGTGGCAGGCCGTCCACAAGGTCGAATTTAGCGCAACTTTGCTGCCGAAAATCGCGAAAAAGGGGAACAAGCCCTGTTCGCGCACCCCTCACATGACAGGCGCCAACTTCATTTGCTGCCCCAAATCATTTAGATTTGCCCTGCTTGTTGCTTGCCGCGCAGGCCGGCTGCAGCCCGCAACCACAGGCCGGCCGATGCACGCGGGGGTGAGGCGAAGTGCGCCGGTGTCGCCGCTCGCGCCCTTCTAGGCTCTCCCGCCGGCCATAAATCTTGCCGCCCACCCGCGCGGTCCTGCTCCAGTTCTCCATCCTCCCGAGCACCATCTCTGCACCGTCTCTGTACCTTCGACCACCATGGTACCGACCCCGCCCAACTTGCTGCATTCGATGCCAGACCGCCCGCAGCGGCCAGATGGCGCCTACTTTACCCGACCAGCTTGACCAACCGACTTGGCGGTGCCTCGACCGACGAACGTCTAGACGCACATCGACGAGCACACCCAGCAGCTGAAGGAGGCGTTTACCAAGTTCGACACGAGTAAGTGTTCCATCGGCCCTCTTCCGCTTGCGTGAGTGCATTCGTGTGTGCCACTTCGCATCGGACCTGACCGACCCCGTCTCTCCTCTCCACTAGACAACGAGGGCACGATTACGGCGGCCAAGCTGTCGGCGGTGATGCGCTCGGTGGGTCTGAATGCGTCCGACGCTGAGGTGCAGGAGATGGTGACGCGCGTGTCGCCGACCGGCTCCGTCTCGCTCGACCAGTACCTGCAGCTGATGCACTCGATGGAGGATGTCGACTGCGAGGCCGGTATCAAGGAGCTCTACCACACGCTCGACCCGGAGCACAAGGGCTCGATTACGCCGTCCGAGTTCCGGTACGCGCTCGACTCGGTTGGGCTCAAGTTCACGCAGGACGAGGTCGATGAGATGCTCGTGGCCGCCGATGTCGATGGCGATGGTCTCATCAACTACGAGGAGTTCGTCAAGGGTGCGTCGGATTGATTCTTGCGGGTCGGTTCGTGTGTGGCGGGTTCGCGGATGCTGACGTTTGGGTTGCTGTCGATGCTAGTGCTCGTGACCCTCGGCCGCCCGTAGATATCTTGGTCGGTGGATTCATTCGCTCGTTTGCTTTGCTTTGCACGCCTGTCCGGCTGTTCTGCTCGTCCGTTTGGGTTGCGTCGGTTGGCCCGGGTCGAGGTGGTTTTTGGTTGATACAAGTACACAATACGTTTTGCCCCTTGTGTTTGCAGTCACCGCTCTTCTTCCTGCAGCTTCTACTTACTCGCGCTTTGCGGCCTTGTTGCCCTCCCAGCAGCGCAACGAAACATGCCAGCAACAGGCCGCATATGTGAGGAATAGCGTGTCATGAGTGGATTTGGATGACGCTGGGAACACTAAGGTCGGCTGTCATAGGTTCGATTCCCCGACGAAGCTTGTGACCAGGAACTAGGTCGCTAATTTTATTCCTTCATTTTGGACTGCACCAAACACTGTTTCCATCTCATTAGCAATGATCGAAACATCTTTTGGAGACTAACCCACACATTCATCCAACATGAGCGCTTGATCGCGCCTTGGCGCTGCTCCATCTTTTCGATCACGAACTCGGAGACTTTGTCTCTCCATCCACACAGGACTTGCATCAATCTCAAGCAGAAATCATGAAACAGTAAATGCTGGAAATGATGACGTGCACAGAATCATAGTTCTCAAAATGAAATCTGCCAACCATTCCAGTCGCACACATTTTGTCTGGTCAGAAGTCACACACCACCTACGATCACCTAGATTCTCCTTGCTGTGGAGGCTGCAGCCATCGTTTCAGATCACGCGGAACTGCTTGCACTCAGTGACATGTCGAATTTTGGTAACTTGGACATGTGGCTCATCATTCTCAGAGCCTCGCAGCTGCGCCTGCATCCACGGCGTCCGAAGCGAGCCGCAACTGTGTTCTGGGCGACATGGTTGGGCTCACTGCTGATGGTTGCCATGAGCGACGCGACAGTGCGACTGGGTCGCACCAGCGGCGCGTGGTCTTTCGCGAACCGCCAGGCTCGCGTTCCTCTCGTTGTGTTGAGGATTGGTCGCGTCGCTTGTCTTGTCTATTAATACAAAGCAGTCGCGCCCATCGCAGTCTGCAGTTTCCCTTTGGCGAAGACAGCCCGCTCTGCACCACATCACTTCCGACCTTGCGTCCAAGCACATTGAGCGTCACCACGTGAAAGCTGGTGCCCATGTTTGGCACAATAAAAGAGGTCCAACTAGTGCTTGAGCAGGCCACACCAGCAAATGCGTTGGTGATGGGGCTCTAGTGTTGTCGTGGGTTCGATTCACAGACAGCGTATAAACCTTAAATGTCAGCGTTAGCACCGCGTTCGGCGCAATTTGCTGCTTTCGAAATGTTGGCGGCTTAACATATTGTGTATATTTTCACAATCCACTTGATTATGTCTTCCTCAGCCCACTGTCTCGTCGGAATTCAGCTCGGGAGATCGAACGTTTGGTTGTCGTCTGCCTTGGCCCGTGCTGGACTCTCTGAGGTTCACAGCATTATATTTACTGGGGCTTGTCTGGTCATGGACCATCGCAGCCTGGCAAGGTTCAGCTCCCGTGAACGTTCCGTCAGACCGGGGGTGACTAGTTGTTGTCCCGAAAGTAGAATTCCAGGGTTGAGAAAGAAGCAAGTCAAAAAGATATATATATATCGCTTCCTACTGTTGTTTCTCCACCCTAACATTCTACGCCTGCGCCGCACGGTCGGCGTCCAGCTCAGCAAGCTTCGAGTGGAACAACACCTCGGCGTCGCGCCAGACCTTGGCCATATGCACGTCCTCATCCGACACGTTCTCGGCCTCGTACCCGCGCAACTCCGCGTCGACGACCTTGAGCGCGCGCAACGACGGCATCAAATCCTCGACAAACTTCTCGGACGACTCGCGCGGGAGCAGCGACGGCAAATGGTCGATCGCGACCACATGCACGGCCCCGTTCTCGGCCGGCACGCGCACGGTCGGGCTCGCAAACGTCGAGTGCGTGTTGTAGAAGGGCAGCGGGTTGTTGGGCGAATTCGGGTCGCACGACACGTCGACGACCGTGGTCAACCGGCGCTCGGGCGCGTCCAGGTGCGCCTGCGTCAAAAACGGCGGGATCTTGGACGTCAGGTAGATGCAGTTGATGAAAATGTCGTGGTCGTTGGCGATCGTCGGGAAGGGGCCGCCCACACGCGTCTCGGCAATGTCCCACTGCGTGATGTGGTCGAGCGGGATCCCGGCCTTGGTCAGGAACGCCACGGCGCCGCGGCCGCAACGGCCGAGCGCGCCCATGACGAGAACGCGAGGCAGGTCACGGCCCGTGGCGCGAGGCGCGAGCGGATGTGCGTCAGCAGCAGGTCCTCGTTCGGGTAGGCGTGGATCGCGGGGAAGTTGCTAGCAGAGCGAGCGAAGTGGTCGTGCGTTAGAATTCTGGTTCAAACGACACGTCACAGAGTCGGATAAAAAAACTGCACGTACGTCGCCTCCTTCCTCAGTCTTCGACGCCCACACGTCGAGCCCGACGGGCGGGCACCCGGCAAACCCAGCCTGGAACCCAAACGCGGCGGACACGGACGGCCCGAAATCCGGGTCGTTCAAGAACTCGAGGTCGTAAAGCGTGCCATTTTCCCGCTGGAACCGGTCGAGCACGTTCTGCCAGCCGTCCTGGTGCTTGTAGCAGTGCGCAAACAGGATATGGCGGTGCGAGAGCGCAAACGTGTCCCTCGTCCGGGAATTCCTTGAGCCCGAGAATAATCGCGTCCTTGGGCGCGTCCGTCTGCCAGCTGTGCTCGTCGACCAACGGGCACCCCGAGCGCCGCGTACTCGGCGTCGTCAAAGATGCGCGCGGGCGACCGCTCCACGGTGATTTGGAACCCGGCCGCGAGCAGCGCGCGCGCGTGCGTGGGAGTGAGCGCGCAGCGGTGCTCCATGGCCTTCTTCTCGGAACGCAGCCACAGGTGCGGCATGTTGGGCGCGGTGGTGATCGACATCTTGGCGAGGTTGGTGGCGCTGTTGTTGGTCGGGAGGCGCGCAGATAGGGAGCTCGAAGAGCGCTGCGGGGCGTCCTGTATTTATACCGTTCGCGGGGCCGTCGGGGGTTGGATGCATGGGGGACTGATCAAGGGCGGCGACGGATCAAGGAACAAGTCGCGGCCAGATGGTCAACGGTGGCGGTGGGTTTGGTTGGGGATGGGTCATGGACATCAAATCTCGGCCGACGTGGCAAGCATAGTCCATCGCATCGCGCTGGCTCAAACACGCCCACCACGGTCGAGTCGTGCGCGCGCTGGTCGCCCGGCCCGCCGCGGTGTGCATGGTCGGCGACGCGCTCGACGCCCCTTGGTGGAAGCCAACCAGAAGCATATTGGCGAAACAGAACGCATCGAAAAAACGCATCGAAAAAACGCATCGAAAAAACGCATCCATCTCCTCCCATCATCCGATTTGCAGGGACGTGACTGTGGCGATATTCGCGGTCACGTTTCAAATCGAAGACAGGTCAATAAGAGCGCAGAACAAAGTAAAATGGCACGCAATGACGCTTGGATATCTCCATTTCTACACGCTCCCTCCTCGCCAATCGCTCCTCCGTGGGTAAATACAGACCGCCCATCACAAATCGCTGCCTTCCCCCGCTCTGCTCACGGCTGATGCTGCTGTTCGCCGCTTTCCGCGACGCTTCCACCGTGTGCGACCGGCAAGTACCGCGTCACCGTGCCCACGCCAATCGGCGATGTCGCCCCTACCCCTGGCGTACTCGTCGTCGCCGTCCCAATCGACCCGCTGCGCGTGCGCGCCACCGCCGCCGCCAATGCCGGCGTCGGCGTGCCCGGCCGCGGCCCAACCCCACCGGAATGCACGCTCACCGTCGGCGCCATATTGGCAGGAACATAGAGCGGATCGGCACTGCCCGACGGCGCGAGCCGGGGCGAAGGCATCACCAGCGGAATATGCGATACCGCCGGGGACGCCGAGCGGACCGCTACGGGCCGCTGTGCGGGCCCAACGGGAGTCACGACCAAGGGTGTCGGCGACCGGTGCGCGGGTCCGGGGGACGCCGCGCGGACCATGGGCGACGACGGGGGCGGGAGCGCCGCTGACGACGCACGGGCCATCGGCGACGCTGCGGCCGCACGCAGTGCGGGGGACGCGGTCGGGGACGGCGAGCGGGATACGACAAGGGGTGTAGGCGCTGGGCGCACGCCGAGCGGAGATACGTTTCCCCGAGTGCACGCTGTTCCGGTCGGTACTGTCGTCCGTTAGTCAATAACGACCACCGGCTGCGGCCTGCGTCTGCGACGTGCGCGGTGTCGGATGGACCGCGACGGGCGTCAGGCTCTCGGCGCGCGCGAGCACTGCTGCTGCGTGCGGGCGGGCGGGACGAACATGGCGTGGGCCGCTTTTTGACGGCGGCGGCGCCACCGGATGGCGACGACGAGTGCGGCCCACAATCACAGCGGGAGCCGCCGACGATGCCAATGGCCAGGGCCAGCGGGTAGGACATGCCCGAAGAGGTTGTGGATGAGGACGACGACGCCGACGAGTCGGTTGAACGCGGATCAGAGGTGGCAGAGAGGATCGTTGGCGTGCCCGCGGCCGTGACTTGATTCGTCGGCGCTCCCGTCGTCCCGCTCGCGGTCGCCGACACCGTAGGGGTCGGGGAACTCGACGACGCGGGCGGCGAGGTCGGTGCAGCCGAGGAAGTTGCGCGTGATGACGACGATGGCGGCGGCGTGACGGGTGGCGCACTGCTCGAGGGACTTGGCGGCGGTGGCGGACTCGTGCTGGTCGGACTTGGCAACGTGGGGGAAGAAATCGTCTGCGGCGGCTCGAGCGTCGGCGACGGGACCGAGACGGTCGGCACCGTCGGCATGGAAAAGCTGACCGTTGGGACCACGGCGAGCGCGGGGACACCGAGCTGGCTCGACGACGCGGCCTGTGGGATCGGGACGGGCGCGGCGTGCACGGTGATCAGCGCCACCAGCATGGCTGCGAGCATTGCAGCAGCGGCTATGATCACGGTCCGCCGAGCGCTTGGTGCGGCCGTGTACGCATGGTGCCCAACACGGCGTGCACGAAGGGGGCGGGTGCTGCGAGCTCCCGCAGCGGCTAGCGTCGCGGTCGTCGCGGCGGTTGAAGTGCTGGCCATGGCGACGACGGCAAGTTGGCGCTGGTTGGTTGGTTCTTGTTGCGGACAGCAAACGAAAGCGGGCAGTGGTTGGAGTGTTGATGCTGGTCCAAGGAACCGTTGCCCGAACGGGTGCGCTGCGGGCCGCGGATGATAAAGTCGAGTGGTGTGGTGGGGGAGAGAGCGCTGCTGCACGGTGCCCGCCCCACTTGCCGCGGCCGACAGCACGCGGCCGTGCTCGAGCAGCCGTCATCGTGGAGGATGGCGTGGGGGAAGCTGACGCCGACTTGAGGACAAGGAGGGGTGTGTGCAACGGTCAACGGAAACGGACGGCACAACTTGTGGCGCTTGCTTGCCTTCCGCTTCTTGCTGCTGTTTGCTGGCTGGCCACGCCCTTTTTCCCTTGCGCCTGCACACACGCTTCCGTTGCGGTTTGCACGCGCTCCCACCAGCATCGACGTGCCAACGGGCCGGCGCGGGCCAGCAGGACGCGTCAGCGAACCGCAGCTCGGCCTGGTGCGCATGCCCGCAACAAAATTTATAGTGTCAGTTTTTGGAATCCGCCTTGGCGACTTGGCGCCAATGCCCTGCGTTTCGGTCGCGCTCGATCATTGCGTCCGATCAATAACGTTTACTTTGCTCCCCTGATTACGTCGCCAACAGCACGTCCCCACCACGCCCCGTCGTGCAGCCAAGCACGGTCGCGGATCACAGCGCGCCAGCACGGCATCGGCACGTTGAAACTATGATCGTGAGTGCCATCCTCAGTTTGCACATACAAGCTTCCGTCAGGCCGTGCTCATACTCTAACAGGACGACAGATCATGGCAAGAATGCGCCATGGAACCGCGGTTGCTATGTGTTGAAGCGCAACCTCGCAGCTGGGAGCCATAGGAGTGGCGGTCTGGTCTCTTCATTGCAAGGCGGACGGTCCTCGCCCCTTGCTCTCGCCGGCTGCTGTATTTCCAGTCATCTACGAAAATATCCATGTACTCTTCCTTCACCACCCCGTTGTGCTGTCCGTACGGCTCTTGGCGATGCCTTCGGCCGTCAATTTCGCGGCTCCCACCACGACCTTGACGCCGGCGGAACCTGCTTCCTTCAAGCGATGCATCAGGAACCGGCAACCCGACTCGACTCAATTCTTGGCAGACTTGGTGACTTGGGGCGCCAATTACACGACGACCGCGGAATCGAGGGAATGTGGGGACACGGTTGCAAGTGACGATCTCATCATCTTCTGTGGCCGCGTCCAGCCGTGGATGAATATGACACGCAGCTGTTGAAACAAATTACATTTCCGGAAATAAACTTGTCACATTTCCGGCAACAGGAGACCACGAATACAGATTGAGTAACACGGGGGAAACAATATAAAGGAACCCGAGCATCACTCATCACAACTCACGCGCCATGAATCTTGCGAAGCTCAGTGCCATTGAATAAACGGGATCCCACAGAGACAGGTTGTCCGGTCCAGGCCTGCACGACTAGCGTCACATTGTGAATATCGGTAATGGCCGGTCCAATCCGGCATCTTGCTGACCAACGCCACCAGGACTCGCCCAATTCGGAATGATCCACCCAACATGGACCGAGCTGTCGTTGGACCCGACCCGCCATCAGCCGCAATGGCACTCGGCAAAGACTTAAGCCAGCAGGATCAAACTGCGAATGTACAAATCCACTACATCGCAGCACCGCAGGTCGAAATCGCCTGTGACCGTCTGCTCGATGAATGACGCGAGCACGTGGGGATTGGGGTACTGGCCGTGGTGCTGCAAAAGCGCTGTCGATGCGGCGGTCATGCCAAAATGATCGAGCAAGTGATGCAGCGATGGGCATGAGATATTCGCGTCATCTGAGGAAAGGCGCGTGGGCGCGACGGTGCCCGACATGGCAAGATCATAATCAGGTCCTGAGCCCTCACAACAAACGTGGACGAGCGGTCCGGCAGGGACACACTCAGCGAGCGATGGAACAGTCAGTTGCGGAAAACAAGACTGTGTACGAACGCGCCTTGAGTCGGCGCTCCCCACTGGTCGCAGCAGTACTCGAAGTGCCCGAGCGACTCGTGCGAGATTTACGACCGGAGGTCGATGCGATGGACGCAATTGAATGGTCAGACCTGAGCGAGAAGGAATTCACAAATGCATGCGCCGTCTTGGGCAGGCGGCCGGCAAACAGCGCGTCCTTGTCAAACAATGTCATGAACGTGTCCATGTCAGGCCATACGTCGATCCCATTCTTGCTGCCGTACTGCCGGCATGCCTCGTACAGGTGCGTCGTCTTGATCAGCGCGCTCCAGTGCGCGCATGGAGCAACAACCGTGTCAATGCCGAGCTGGAACGACATGTACTGTAGCGCGCCACAGCCATGGAATGTACTCTAGAACCCATGCCAGACTGCAGTCCGGCTCGATAACAGATTTGGCTCCCAGGTCGGCCGGATCATTAATTTTGAGCATCTTGACCATATTCATCATGCGCATGATGGTCGTCGGCAAGTCCTTTTTCGAAACATTCTGGCGTTGGCGATTGGTACTGGTTGCTGCTGAAAATGCGGGCGTTCACATCGGTGACAAAAGATGCAGCCTGAAGCGTCTGGCGACATTGCTCAACCAAATTGCCAAGAATCCGATGCACTTGAAGCAAGTAGTTGGTCGCCACGAGCAGCGTCATTGTAATGTTTTTGGTCGTTAAGCATTGCTCCAGCTCCTCGAGAAACACATCGAAGTGCAGATGCTGCTTGACGCCTGGATGCTGCACGTATCGCATACCATGAGGGGCCATCAGCTTGAGCAACTGAACGTCGTTACGGAATCGCTCCACTGGTTCCTGTTGCGTGCGATGAGCGTTGCCAACATATGTGTACGGGCTGTCGTCCAGGACACCGAGCAGCGCGTGCAGACGCTGATACGTCAGCAGAACCAGGAAAGAGTGACCGGAAACGACGACCGGATCAATGCGTGTGGCAGGGTTCAAGTATTCTTCCTTGGGCAGTGAAAGCATGTCCTGAGAGCGATGAAGAACGCACAAGAGCGGACAGATGGCATGTAACGGGCCGGCCAGCTCTGGGTCCATGGCAACAAGACGCGCTCCAAAAGCACAAGCAACATCTCGCGCTGCAGTGGTCACAGGAGAGGCCGTCACAAAATCTAGTTTGCAGTTACGATACTTGATCCAAACCTCGAGAACTTGTTTGCCAAGTTCCTGGAGATCACGGAAACCACGCGCGGCCACAAAACACCGTGTCCAAATGGTCGTCTCCGACACGGCCCGAGCAAGAATCAATATCGTCCAGCCCGTTGCGTAAATAGCCATCATCGCCACCGTTGTCAGCCTCGTTGAGCGCAGCGAGAACCGCAAACCGGTTGGCGAGAGAATCAAGGCCAGCACCGACATCTTGCTGCGACAAAGGCAACCTCCACATTCATTGCCGTCAAATTAACCTGCACGGCCGCGCAATGCGGTGCAAGAATGTCGGTGACGCGTTCAAGCACAGAAATATATTGCACATGTTGCGCATCGAGCTCAGCATCTGCCGCCGACTCGACTGCCTGTCGGAACCAATCAGAGCATTTGCGGCGTGCACGGATAGCCCGAACCGCCCACGTCAGAACCGACTTGGGCACAGCCACGGCCGCATCGGCAATCGATTGCGCAAGTACGACAAGCTGGCCCGTCGAAATCTCGCATTGCTCGTCGTCAGCAACCGCGCAACGCGCAGATTGCACGTCGGAAGGCTCCGCGCGCGGCGCCGGCTGCTTCTGGTGCCGATTATCATGCTTGCGCGACTTGTGCTCGCCGTGATGGGTTCCATGCGCTTGGCCGACTCGTCGCCGGCTTGCGTGCTGGCGACGGCATAGGCGTCGCGGGAAAAACGAGACCGGATGAATCGACCGTCGTCACGAGCCACGTCGCCAGTCAGTTCGTATTGGTCTTGTACAGCTTGTAGGCGTCGTAGAGGAAGGGCGGCCAGCGCAGCTCGGCTGTCGACTCGCCGGTCGATAGGTTTGGCCTGGGCAAATGCAATCTGGGCCGTTGTGTTCGGTCATAATTTTGTGCGTTCTTGTTACTGTCGGTGGCAACGATGGAAGATTGTGGTGCGCGACGTGTGTCTCTTCCAGCTCCAACAGTGGCTGCTTGGAAGCAGTCTGATCTGATATCCCACAAATTCAAACCATCGTCGGTCGCACAACGATACGGCCCCGCTTGCCAGCATCTTGCGCTGAGGCTCGATCCCAGGCAACTTTGGGCAAATGGTCAATAGTAGAATTGCGAAAGACAATAATGGATACAACTGCACTACACAATGACGGATACACTCCACGTCCATGGGATCAAAATCAAAACGGTTGAACGACAAAGAACAGAGCGAGCAAAACGGCAGATATCTGCTCCACTGCGACCTCGTCCTCACGCCACCTCCGACGCGTCAAGCGCTCATGCTGCACCGACACTTAGTGCTCCGCCGCAGCACTTTCACTCTTCGCGTCGGCAACCTCCTTGTTGTACTGCGTCGGCCGCGCCGTGAACCCAATCACCTCCTCGAGCTTCTTCAACTGCTTGACGCTCATCTGCAACGGGCTCGCCGGCACCAGCCACGTCACGCCCTCCGTGCACGGTGGCGTCGTGAGCGAACCCGAATACGTGAAGAAATCACCCTTGGTCGCGGCCACAAACGGCGTCGTGTCCAGCGTGCCGTCGCGCAGCGGCGCCGCCGGCTCCAACTTGTTCTTCGGGATGTAGTCGAGCAGCTGCGAAAACAACGGGTTGTCGACTTCCGTCGCGTCGATCAAGAACCCAACGACCGCCGCACGCTTGCCGTCAGCCGACTTGTGCACCATGTGCAGCTCGCCCGCGTAGTACTGCCCGTTGATCCGGTGCTCGGACGGCGTGTGGAAGTGGAACTGCTTGAACGCGAGCTCGTCGTCGCCGAAACGCAGACCGCGCAGCGGCGCGTCACCGGTCGTCGTGTTACCCTCGGGCGAGTACTGCACCGTGTGGCCGAGGTTCTTGACGGACATGGACCCGGCAACGAAGGGCGGCATCGACCATTCGGGGAACTTGCGGCCCGTGGTCGACGACTCGATCCCGGAGTGGAGGTTGACGGGCGACTGGTACTGGCCGTCATGGCACGCCTTGAAGTCAGCGCTCAAGTCGGCCCAGTACGCGGGACCTAGGGACATGGTTTGCACGCGAAAACGGGTGAGCGGTGTCTGGCGCGTGACGTGGACGGTGGAGAGTGTAGAGCGGACGTACCGGAACGCGCATCATACGTCCACTCGGACGTTTCGGGCGCGGTGACAGGTGCGGCCAGAGCAGTCGGCATCATGAGTGTGATCAGCGCGGCAGCGAGGGCGGCGGTCGCCAGGACCGCGGGCGACATGGTGCGGCGCAGCATGGTTTCGTGGATCGAGGAGTGTTGGCGGTGCGGGCGACAGCGGACAGGACGAGCGAGGAGAGACCAAGCTGGAAAGGTCTGGTTCGCGCTCGATAGGATAGGAAACGAGGACGGGGACGTGCCCCCACTTACCCTCCCAAGGGAGGGCCGCAGCGCGGCTTTATATTCTGGCCCTGGCACACGCGCGCCCGGTCGGCCCAGCAGCGGCCGGGTACAACCCCCGGTTTCCCAGCAGCCCGAGGGCGGCGCGGTCCGCATCGCCCCCCACCCCACCCACTCCGTCTGGCGCGGAGTCCTCCCCCCCCCCCCCCCTTCTCCGCTCGCGCATGCAACTTGGCCTGCGCGCATGCGCGCGCCGTTCAATCCACCCGGCGATCGAAAGTCTCGACGAGTCCGTTCAGAAGGGACCGAGTCATGTACGATGCAAAGGGCGCAGCATGAAAATATGCACGCGCGCATGCGTCCCTGATCGATCTGCAGTCCCATCAAACTTGCGGTCGCGCGCGCCTGTCAAACAACGGAGAACGCAAATCAACAACGGTCCTGCGCATCCAGGACAACAGGCCTCGTTCACGGGCGAAGGCCTTTCGTTCATTCAGGTTCGTTCCGAACTCCGGTTCGTGCGCGTGTCTGTCTCCGAGGTCAACACATCCCCTCTCAGCGGTGCGCGACTGCGGCGCGCGCGGGTGCTTTGCCGTGTCGTTCGACGTTATGATCGACACGGTGTCAATCCGTTTAGATCACTTCGCCCGTGTTTAAATGTTTCTTGCCCGACCGCACCGTTGTGATCATGGACGGCGGAGCAAGTGTTACAAACGGTGTAGTGGGGCTTGACCCTGGCACGACCATGGTCCTGCCCCTGGCTGCGACGCACCGCAACCGCGCGCCTGCGCCCGCTGTGTCCTGGGGACCACGAGGGAGCCGGGGCGATTTGGCGCGGGAGAAGGGCGAAGTGATGATGCAAACTGCCGGCCAAGCAACAGCGGTGTATACGGTGAGCCCGCGGCGGTGAGCGTGAACGAAAGGCGATTGACTGGGGGGCTTCATCGGCTGACCGGGCCCCGTGGGCTCACCACACCGTTCGTGAACCCTGGCTCTTGGACCTCGTGGACCCTCTCGATGTTAATTGCGGTTATCTCTTTTCTCCACCCGGAACGGCCGTTGAGGAACCGTTCTTCCGGCCACCAACCATTCTGGCGATCCGCGAGTGACTACTGTGCTGACCTAACTTATTCGCGGCTTGAGGATAAAGCAGACGGCAACGCGCGGAGCGCCGAAGTGGACGAGTCGTCGCATCGTTCGCTCTGTCGTGGGTCGCGACCAGATGTGACCTGAGCGGAAAGTCGAGCACATGTGTTCAGGAGTAAAGAATGAAATGAATACATTATCGCCCCATGACCGCCCGCGCCGGCCGCCCATCGAGTGTCTTTGCGCGGCCTCCACTCACTCCACCCCCCACCCCCCCCCCCCCCACCCCCTGGATATCGGGCCTCTTGATGATCGTCGCGATCCAAAATGTTTGTCTGTCGTGTGCAAAAACGGACACCCAGGTCCCCCCGCATCGACCCGGTATCCTACCTCCTTTTCCACCCAGCCTCCACGCGTCCTGCGCGCGAGCGCCCGATCTAATGGCCCGTCGGCACCTCCAACTTCCCATACGCCGCCGACGGGGCGTCCCCCCCCGCCGGGGCCGCGACGTCCTCGTGGTCCTTGGTCTTGCGCGCGTCCGCGACCCCCTTATTAAACTGCGTCGGGCGCGCCGAGAACCCAATCACTTGCTGCAGCGCCTTCAACTGTTTGACGCTCATTTTTAACGGACTCGCGGGAATCAACCACGTCACGCCTTCGGTGCAAGGCGGCGTTGTGAGCGACCCCGAGTACGTGAAGAAATTGCCCTTGGTCGCGGCCACAAACGGCGCAGTATCCAGCATCCCGCCCTCGACGTGCACCGCCGGCGCCGACGCGTTCGTCGGTAAATGCGCGAGTAATTGCGCAAAGACTGGGTTCTCCTGCGCTTGGTCGACGACGTCGATCAGGAACCCAACGACCGCCGCGCGTTTCCCGTCGGCCGACTTGTGCACCATGTGCAGCTCGCCCGCGTAGTGCATCCCGTTGATCCGGTGCTCCGAGGGCGTGTGGAAGTGGAATTGCTTGAAGTCGAGCGCCGATCCGCCAATGTGTAGGCCGCGCGCAGTCTCGGGCTCGGGGTGCGTGGTCGTGTTGGCGGCGGTCTCGCCCTCGGCCGCGTACTCGACCGTGTGCACGAGGTTCTTGACGGCGACCGAACCGGAGACGAAGGGGGGCATCGACCAGTCGGGGAAACGCCGGCCGTTATACGCCGGGTCGATCACGTCGTTGGCGTGTAAGTTGACGGGGGACTGGTATTGCCCGTCGCGGCAGGCGCGGGAAGTCGGCGCGAATGTCGGCCCAGTGGCCGGGACCTACGGTCAGCGGAAACGGGGGCGCGCGGGTCAGTATGGGAACGCGCGGTACGGGAACGAGCGGGTGCCGGCGCGCGTGCACGGTCGCGAGCGGTTGCCGGCGTGGTTGCACGGTCAAATGGACGCGGCTGCGGGTGCCGGTCGCGCCGACGCGCCCTGGGACGATCGTGAGAAGAAGCATACCGAGTCGTGCGTTGTAGCCCCACGAGTTCGGATCAATCGTGCGGCCGCGGGCGGCGGCACGGGTGCAGCGACGACGGCAG
>GG745376.1:84365-107016 GCA_000151295.1 Allomyces macrogynus ATCC 38327 | reverse complement strand
CCCACCAACCCCACCATCAACCCCACGCACGCCAATGGATTGGGTTTCAGCACCACCACGACCAAGACCGCGCCCACCGCGCAGCGCCGTCCGGTCGCGAGCGTGCGGGTTTCTGGAACTTGCCATGATTTACGCACGAGCGTGCGTGAAACGAGTGAACGGTCTCGTTCATGACAGTCATGAGAGCAAGCGTCGTTGCCAAAAATGGAGCATGCGCTTGGCGGAGAGTGTGGGGAGATGGCTCCCGTGGCGCGGCACGGAGTCGCACCGGCTGGGTCGACGGCTTGGCGAGATGGAGACGTGCGCGCGGGGAGTTATTCGTGAATGAAGCAACTTGAGGGGAGACTGGTTGCGAACTTGAGCGAGCGGTTAGGTTCATGAACCGTCACCCATCGCCGATTCGTTGCTGCCGGGTGTTGCACAGAGATGCCACAAACAGACGCAGGTGCTTGGTTCGCTATTCCATGACCGTTTCCAGACGTCGACGAGAATAAAGAGCGGAACCAACCGCCGTGGCGCTCCTCTCCTCGTGCGATGACCAAGGTGCTCTCGTGCGGGCTACAACAAACATGAGCACCATTCGGCATCACGGTCTCGAGGGAGGGGATGGTTGGGTCGAAAGACTGGAGGAAAACAGAGCAGCACCCGGTCCTCCACAGCGGCAACACTGCAAACAACACCACGGCGCGCAACCAACCGTGACGGCACGACGAAAAATATCCTCTCCTTCAATTGCGGCAAGTGCTGGCTAAACGGACAAGTCTGAAATGTGGATGGAATCGTGCACTGCGGACATGGCCGGTCGTCGAGATCAAGCAGGATATCCGGGAGCTCACGTGTCGGGCGGGAGAGTCAGCGAATCACCTGAACAGACGCGTCGAGTCTGCCATCCCCGTCGGCGACGCGTGGTCTTCCCGCGCGACTTGTCGCTCGCTATCTACTCTGCTCGCGGTTTCATCTCAGCCGACGACACCATCGACACGACCACGGCCACCACGATCCACGACGGCGTGCTGTTACTAGACCACTCGCGACTGCGCGCACGACGACGACCAAGACGCTCACTGCGCCCGCCCACCATGGCTGACATCAACCCAGACGACCTGATCCAGTTCTGCGAGCTGACGGGCGCCGACCCGATGCTCGCCGCCAAGTACCTGCGCGTCGCCGACCGCGACCTCAGCAACGCCGTCACGCTCTTCATGGATCTCGGCGGCACCGACTTGCCGGACATTGACGCGCCCGCCCTCCCGCCCTCGCGCCCCGCCGCGCCGCCGGCGCGCCGTGCGCCTCCGCCCGCTTTTGCGGAGAACGATGACGACGACGACGTCGAAATGCCCGATTACGAGGAAATGGACGAAGACGAGGATGACGACGTGAACATTGTGGAGACGACGGCAGCGCCCGCGCCAAGTGCACCGGAAGTGCGTCCGCCGCCTCCGTCCTGGGCAGCCGCTGCAGGTTTGTCGTCTTCCGGTGGGTCCGCGTCGAGTCTCAATTCCCGTGACCGGGCGCGCGGTAATGCGGGGCGTGGGTCCGCATCGTCGTCGACGGGCCGGCTCGCGGCGCTCGGCGTGAACGCGTTTGGGTTCGAGGTGCCCGCCGCGTCATCCTCGACGCAGCGGCCGTTCTACGAGGCCAACAACAAGCTGCACAGTCTGTTTGCGCCGCCAGCCGACCTCATGTTCAAGGGCACGTTCGACAATGTACGTCTGCGACTGAGCTGACGCGGTTTCACTCCCATCTGGATCCGGACCATTGACTCACCCATACATTAGGCCAAGGAAATCGGCCGCCGCGAGCACAAGTGGGTGCTCGTCGACCTGCACGACCCGACCGAATTCGCGTGCGAAGTGTTGAACCGCGACCTCTGGAAACACCACGACGTGCAGGAAGCGGTCCGCGCCAACTTTCTCTTCCTGCAGCCGCGCACCACCGACAATGACGGCCGCGCCTACCGTACGCTCTACCCGGTCGCCGGGTGCCCGCACGTGGCCATTCTCGACCCGCGCACGGGCGAACGCATGGCGATTGTGGGCAGTACGGCGCCCACCATGAGCGCACCGATCACACGCGCCCCGCGACTCCTCAAGGACCCGGCCGAGTTTGTCACGTTTATTTTCGAGTTTCTCGACGCGCACCCGCTGGTGACGGCCGCGCCTGCCGTGGCCGCCGCACCGTCGGTGGGCGGCGCCGAGGACGACCAGCTCGCGGCAGCATTGCGCGCGTCCGCGCAGGACGATGCAGCGTTGCAGGCCGCGCTCAAGGCGTCCGTCTCTGCCGCCGACGAGGACGAGGCACTGCAGGCGGCCCTGCGCGCGAGTTTGGCTGATGCGCCGTCGGCCTCCCCGAAGAACGACGTGGTGGACATGACGGATCACGAGTCGGACGCAGAGTCGGACGCGGGACCAACCAACGGAGACGACCCGATTGCCGCGCTCACGCCGCTCACCGACCCGGAACCGCCGGCCGGCGCAGGCACGACGCGTGTCCAAGCGCGGTTGCCTGACGGACAGCGGCTTGTGCGCCGGTTCCGGCTGGCCGACCCGGTCAGTGATCTGTACCGGTGGATCAAGGCCAAGGTGCCCGAGGCGAATGACGCGCCGTTTGCGCTCGTCTATGTGCGCCAGGATCTGAGCGAGGTGTTGGAGCAGTCGGTTGCGGATGCGGGGCTCGCGAATGCCGCAGTTGCAATGAGTTACTTGTAGGTTGCCTGCGCGTGATGGTGGTGTCGGCGCGCAAGTAGGGCAGGGGACGGATCGCGGTCCATGCGGGGGACGAGCTGAATACCATTTTCTGTGTTCTTGGCGTGAATGACTGACTGACCAGCACAGTGATCAAGCTTCAGCTCTTGTTTCTTCGGTTCGGTCTTTCGATCATGGCACCCCGGATCACCTCGTCGCGCGCCTCCATGCAGTTTCGGGTCTATGTTCTCGTCCAACGCCATCTCCAGCGAGTGCTCCTCCTGCGCGACCAATGTTCTCGCCGTGCACCCGGGTCCCTCTCGTCCTCGATCTACATCCACGCCGTGCGCCGGGCCGTCATCACTGCCGCCACTCGTTTTGTACCAGTCGACATGCGGCGCACCATCAAATTGACACAGTTGGCCCGACTATAACGGTCTGGAACCGGAATCGCTCTTCCCTCATTCGTTTTTCAACTCTCCACCGTCGTGTCTTCACTCTCCACCCGACCGTGACCGACCAGACCGCTTCGCACCTCGACTACCGCGCGCGCGGTGGCGGGCAAGACGTGTTTGTTCAGTGATCCGACGTCAGTCGCTGAGCAAGTGCTGGGGTGTGTGCTAAGCACAACTCGACGGATCCGGCCGACCGCAAGGCCCAAACTGCGATTCTGCGTGATCTGTTCCAGGAGGGGATCGCACACTTGGCCGACGATGAAATGCTCACGATCTCTGAGGAGCTGAGGATACAGGATGTGAGGCCGTGTTGCAAAGTTGATCCAAATATCGAAGTTGGCACAATTATGGCTTTGTTGCGCGAGAACAAACCTTCTCCACGCTGATAGCGACTAGTTTGGCCTTTCCAACTCACGGACGGCAACGCGTCAGTCAGCGGCGTGTTCGCGGCATCGGGGCGTTCCCCAGCGGGTGTCGCGTCGTCCTCGACTCTCGCCTTCACGTCGTGTGTGGGTACGTTTTTACCCAAACTTTGATTGGTGGTTGCTGCGAATGATGACGTCCGTCGTATCACATGAAATGCAGCTGCTGATTTGAACCACTTTTGTTGGTGCCGGCGAGGCACGAGCATCTTTGAATCCGCAACGACTCGATCTACAACAATGCAATACCGGCCTGGTCTGCAAATCTCCTCCTAAACTCGCGCAAAACGGCCTCCACGCGATACCTCTCCGCCTACTCGGGCCGATCCAGCCGCGCAATCCCGACCAGCTTCGGGTCGGCGCCCTCCTCCCACGCCATATCCGGCGTGTAGTTCTCGTCCTCGACAATCTTCTTGACGACGCGTGCCGGGTTCCCGACGGCGACCGTCATGCTGGGCACGTTGCGCGTCACGACCGAGCCGGCACCGACCGTCGACCCGCTGCCGACTTCGACGCCCGAAACGAGGATCGCGCCACCGCCAATCCACACGTCGTTGCCGATCGAAATGGGCTTGCCGTATTCGGGCCCATTCGGACCGTTGCGCGCCGTCGGCGAGATCGGGTGCTCGGCCGCGTAAAGCGACACGGACGGGCCTGTGGATGCCGCGGATGGGTGAGGAGAGTGTTGGGGAAGGGTCGAATGGTGTCAGGGAGACAGAACGGACCGAAGAGAACGCGCTCGCCGATGTGGATCGGGCACACGTCGAGGATCGTCGCGCCAAAGTTGAAGAAGCAGTGCTTGCCAAATGTGATGTTCGAGCCCTGTGCAAAGTCACCAGTCGAACGTGAGCCTGGAGCACACACCCTTGCCAGATCAGAACGACTGGTTATCGCAAAAATGCGTCGTCACGCACATAATCGCACGCAAACGGCGGGATAATCTCGGGCATCTCGTCGTCGGCCAGATGCGCAACGCCGCCGCGGAACAGCTCGCGCAAAATCGCAATCTGCGTCGCGCGGTCGGCCGGATCGGTCGTGTTGTACTTGTGCAAGAGCGTGCGCGTCTGAGCGCGTTCCGCGACCAGGTCGGGATCAACGCCGCGGTAGGTCTGGCCCCTGAGCATGCGCGCGCGGTGGTCGAGCTGCGGGTATTCGTCGGCCATGGTGATGGTGCTGTAGTTGGATGAGGAGCGCTCGAGACGTGCTGGGAAGTTGATTGCGGCCAGTTGCACTGTGCGGCGGGGGTGGTGAACTTTATAGCCGTCGCGAGTCGACATCCGCTGCGACAAGCCAAGTCGTCGAGCGCAACGCGTCGTGGCATGTCGGAGGCGCGCCGAAGTCCCCTCCGTCCGCTCAGCCGATGCTGGGAGCGCGTCGTTGTTCTGTTCACACAGCTCATTTTCTTGCCGACATCAAAAGCGCTATACATGTCGACATCATCGTTCTGGATTGAGCCAGGCACTGACAGCGCCGCTACATTCTCGACGTTGCGGTCATGACCCCAACTTGGATCGAAAGAAACGGTCCTGTTTGCTCGACGCGTCTCACGGCCATTGTTAATGATGATGCTCCACCCCCGCATAAGCTCCAGCCAGCCGCAGCCGCGCAGCGCGGCTGGGAGCAACAAACCTAATTGTGCGAATCCCTGGGTCCTGCAGCGCCCAAGAGAACAACAGAGGGCGTTCCCCACCTTTTTCCTATCTTGTGAATCGAAATACCGAGGAGACGGGCCGACTCTGGCGGACCTGTTGTGTTGGGTTCCAGATCGCAACCATCGACGCGAGGTCAAGACGATAGTCAACCAGCTGCTAATGAATGATGTCATGCCAATAGTTGCGATGCCTCCTAACCATCATGCACCGCCTTCAACCTCGCCGCCGCTCTCGTTGCCTTACGTTGCGGCACCCGATTTGTCGATCAAATCCCACGCGGCATCGTCCGATGCATGCCCAGCGATGCCGGCCACGCCCGACGCGTCCATGGCCGCGACAAACATCTCAAACGGGTGCATGACTTCGAGGTACGGCAGTGCCGCCTGCACGTGCTCATGCAGCTCCAAACTGGTTACGGGTGTGTTCAGGACGAGTTTGGCCATGGGCTCCATACCAGCGTCGAGCCGGACGAGGACGTACGTGGTGCTGATTGTGAACTGAAGCGGTTCGCTGTACCACAAGCGATGGTTGAGCGTGCGCGACGCTTGACTCGAGTTGTCGGCGTGCACAGAAATGTGAACGTAGTGCCCAGTCGCCTGCGCGAAGTTCATGGCCTCATCGAGCGCCGTCATGACTGTCATGGAAGAAAAAGCGTCTAGGACCACTGCTTTCCCATCAGCAACAAGTCACCGAGGGCCCATGTCAATCCCATAGCCGTTGTACCTCTTCATCAAGCTCGGCATCTACTATTTCGCGCATGGCATTTCTTGCATGTTACTCTGCGTCAGCCTGGGCGCGAATTGTCACCCGCAGGGCATGCGAGCCCTTCTTATTCCCAAGGAGATTGACTGGATCCAGCATGCCAAACATACGCTGGATAACCTTGTCTGGAACAGGCAACGGCGACAACTCTTCCACCAGGATCATGAGCTCGCCAAGGAGATGCTCCAGATCGTCGAGAAGCGTCAACGGGTAAAGCTTGACGCTCCTGTCAGGAAGTGGGAACCGGTAGGCCGAACAGACGCAGCAGCTCCTCACGGGGCTCAGGGAACTGCGGCAGGTCGCCAAGAATAGTGGCGAGCTCACCCAGCAGCTCGTCCGGGTCGGTCAAGTACGAGAGACAGCGCTTGATGCAGTCCTCGAGCGACTTGCGGTCCAAGTTGGAAAACATAGCGACGCGGCACATCGTGATCGGGTTGTGGATGGCCATCAAGGGGAATGCGTTGATGAGAAACAACTCGTTGCAGTAAATCAATGTAAACGGATCCGACGCGGGCACAATGACCTTAAGAAAGTTGGCGGCAATGAACGTCGACAGGTCCTGGTGCTTGGTCATGCTGTCGTGCTGCTGGAAACAGGTAATCGATTGCGGGTCGTAAAAGACGAAAAAGAGGTACTTGCGCTCGACCTCAGCAAGCAGGCGGCAATGCTACATGCGAATTACGAGCGGACGGCGTTGCACCCAACAACTTGGGATGCGTTTGGAATCGAAGACGCGCGGGACGATGAGCAGCCGAGTGCGACTTGTAGGCACGATGGCAGCGGTGGGGAGATGGAGCTGGAACGGCTGCGGTGGATGGCCTTTTTCTGCTCCGTTTCTCGTTTTGTGATCGCTCTATTGTTCTGACAGGTTTACGACATTTCTTCAGCACGTCGCTCAAAACCACATCGAGCTCAGCTTGATGTCTGGCTTGATATTACTGGCCTTGCTCCCCTCCACACGAGACTCGCTTGGGTCACTCTCAACGACGGCGCGGATGTGTACCGTGTATACATGAGCGTGCGTCTGATACATGTGGGTCGTCGACGGTCATGAACAACTCGTACTTACGTCAGGAATGTAATGCAGCTCTTCTTGCAAGATCAGAGCACAAGGGAAACCTACTCTATACGTGCAACTTGGGGCACCGAACTTCATTTGCAAAGTCTTGGCGGTCGCGACGAGGGCAATTGTGGCCAAGTCTCAGCGCATCGATTGGCACCAAACACACTCCTCGCACTCGACGACGATGCTTAGTGTGCTCAACTCGCAAGGAAAAATCGTTCAAGGGTCGGACAGTGTTGAATGCGCGCAATGCCGAGCTTCGGACAGAGTTATCAAATATTTATTTGCGTGCACCTTGACGGCCATTTGTTGACGGAAGAAGCTAGTCCCGGCGCATTGCTGGTATTTTTGTGCACCATATCCGTCGTGATGGTACAATTTGATGATGGGTCGATGGTGAGTGCGAACAACGGCAGCAGCGACCGATCTGAAAAGGACAATCGACATGGCGGGGACATGTCTCCAGGACGTAGCGCTGCTAGACGCGCATGTGGTTCTTGGCGGCCAGAAATGAGGACTGCCACTGTCATAATTACGCTTCGCGTTGCCTTTACCCAGATGTGGAGTTTCACGAGGAATGATATATAACGTTCAACAACATTCTCCACCAGGCAGAATTTACAACTCGTCATCAACGTTCTCCACCAGCTCCCAGGCTGCGTCGTCCTCATCCATGGCGGCCTGTACCTGCTCCACCGTTCTGTTGGTGCCCGGCGCCACTGCGCCGTTGCCATTCGGTCGGGCGTGCATGGCCGAGCCAGCGTTGCTCTCCCGCGTCGCGTCGAGCTTCATGGCACCGACCGCCACAACGCCTTGGCCATCCGGCCAATCGCGCGTCTCGTAACTCACAATATGCGCGGGCGGCGCTTCAGCCTGCGTCCAGCCCAGCGTCGTGACTGGATGCTTGATGACCAAATCGAGCAAAAACTCCTCGACGACGTCGCCTCGTGCATTGCCCCAAAGCGCGCCCGTGGTTGGATCAGTGCCAAAAATCGGGATCCGCAGCGGCTCAAACGGGTGCATGACTTCGAGGTATGGCGGTGCCGTATGCGCGCGCGTTTCCGGCTCCGAGCCCGTCAGCGGCGTGTGCAAGATCCGGCGTGCCATCGGGTCCACGTCGGCATCGAGCCGCACGACAACAAACTTGGTGCGAAGCTTGTGCAGGAGCGGGTCGCAGTACCACAGGTCGCGGTTGACGGCGCGCGACGCCTCGCTTGACGAGTCGGCGTGCACTGAGATCAAAATGTACCGGCACGTCGACTGCGCAATGTTGATGGCCTGGTCGAGCGTTGGTACGGTCTCGATCAGACACGAAGGCGGGAACAGGTTCTTGTCGAGCTTTTTGCCATCGATAATCCAATGCGAGTCGGGCTTGTCCTTTTTCTTCTCCGTTTCGTCCTCCTTTGGCTTGGCCGGAACCGGCAAGCCAAAGATACGCAGCAGCTCCTCGCTGGGCAAGGGCAACTGCGGCTGGTCGTCGATAATGGTCGCGAGTTCGCCCAGCAGCTCGTCCGGGTCGGACAGGTAGGAGAGACGGCGCTTGACGCAGTCCTCCTTGAACGACTTGCGATCCACGTCGGCAAACACAGCAATGCGACGCATCGTGACCGGGTCGTGAACGGCCGTGACGGGGAACGCGTTGATGGGGAAAAGCTGGTCCAAGTAGAGGTCGCAAAACGGGTCGGTGTTGGGCACCATGACCTGGACGAAATTGGCGGCCAGGAACGACGACAGGCCCTCGTGCTTGGTCATGATATCGTGCCGCTGGAAGCACTCGATGGATTCTGGGTCGTAGAAGACAATGAAGAGGTACTTGCGCTCGACCTCGGCCCGCAGGCGGCAATACTATGTTCGTGAAGGAATCGTTGGTTCCTCCATTTGTTGCAAAAGCAAGCATGGCATCAAGCGACGCACCCGCTCAAAGTTGACCTTGATCGTTTGCCACCCCTTGGGGTGGACCGGACGGCCGGCAAAGTCGCGCGCGACCGGTTCCTCGAAATTATGATCAACGCCGGGCATAGGCTCGACTTCGACCAAGGTCATGTCATGGTCCGAATGCTGCTCGATGCCAATAAATTCGGCGCTGTCGTCGACGGCGCGCGCGTTCAGCCGAAACAAAGGCATAGCCGCCGCCGTTGGGGTGGAATGATCTGGCGTTGCGCCCAACATCGTAGTGGTGCTGTTGCTGAACGAGAGAGGCAAGATGGCGACCGGCTGCCAGTTGCGACTTGAATGCACACAGGCAGCAAGCAGCAAGCAGCAGGGAGAAGGAACTGGAACGGTGGCAACTGTCGGCCTTTTTCGCGATTTTCTGTCCAGTCGTTCAGTCACGTCCACGCCACACCGATGCTTCACCACATCAACTTGTTCACCACGTCACACAAGGTCACGTCGCGCTTGGCTTGATGCTCGGCTTGATCATCCTGGCCTGCTCACTCCAGCATGCTGAACAGTTGTCACTTCCTGAGTTCCAAAGCAGCTATTTCATTGCTTGGCTCTTCACACTCTTCACAACAAAACAGCGGTCTGCATGAGTGCTGCAGTCGCATTGCAACACATTCCACAAATTCAAACGTACGATCGACGCTATACTGCAATCACGGAGACATGTGGCCACTTCATCACTCCACCAAACATCAATTGAGTTCCGCGTCAACGCTTTCCACCAGCTCCTCCCAGGCCGCGACTTCCACGCTGATGCCGACCGGTGCCCGCTCTTCGCGCTCCTTGCAGGTGGTGGTGCGACCAAATCTGGGCCAACCGGCCTGTCGCGCGTCTCTGCTCGCACGACTTGCTGTGATGGTACTTCGGCCTGCAGTGCAGCGAGCGGATGCTGGAAGGGAACTGGTCCATGTCGAGCTTCTTGCCGTGGTCATGCCATGGAGGCTCGGTTCCGGACGGCTTAGCCCTTCTTCTCCTCTTCTTCGGGCTTGGCAGGAACCAGCATGCCAAACCGATGCAGCAGCCCCAAGTCGGGCTCGGGCAATGGCGGCAAACGGTCAACAATTGTCACGAGCTCGCCCAGCAAATCGTCCGGATTGGACAAATATGAGAGCGACCGATTGATGCAGTCTTCCTTGAGCGACTTGCGGTCCACGTTGGCAAAAAGAGCGACACGGTGCATCGTGAGCGAGTCGTGGATAGCCGTCATGGGGAATGCGTTGGTCGGGAACAGCTCGTTCAAGTAGAGCTGGCAAACCGGGACGGTATTGGGCACCATGACCGGCAGAAAATTGGTGGCAAGGAACGCCGATACACCGGCGTGCTTGGTCATATTATCGTGCCGCTGGAAGCATGCGATTGATTGCGGGTCGTAAAAGACGAGAAAGAGGCATTTGCGCTCGACTTCGACACACAGGCGGCAGGGCTACATCTACGTCTGGCTCTGAAGTGTGTTGTCCGCGTCAGACGGCGTCGCGTCGCAGCTCCGATCACATCCTCGCCAACGAAGTCGCGTCCATTCACTTCCATACCAACGCCCAAGGCCGCCGCCCAACTCGCTGCAGCCAACGTAGATCACCTTACCAAGCAACTGGGCTCGATATCTCGCCGGCCAGCGGTTGCCCGCCCCTTCATTTGTTGCACGCTCGACCATTCTCGACGGTCTACGTCAAGTATTTATCCGACTAGCTCAATCTACTTGATCTCAATGCCCCATGGCAACTTCGAGTGACGAGACCGTGCGTGCCGAAGCCAGCATGTCGGCGGACGTGGGCGGCGCGTACACGCCCGAAGATGCCGACGCGACGCTCGCCTTCCCCACACCACCCCAAACCGCAACCCCAACGACGCGCGGCCGCTACTTTCTCGACGACCACGGCCGTGCGCTCCTCTTCCGCGGCGTCAATGTTGCCGGCAATGCCAAGCTGCCCGCATCCCCCGACATCCCAAGTTACCGCGTCGATCACTTCTGGGACCCAGTCGACGGCATGGCCGGCATCTCCTTTGTCGGCCGCCCGTTCCCCCTCTCCGACTCGCACGCACACTGTGCCCGACTGCGCGACTGGGGCATGTCGCTGCTGCGCCTGTGCGTGACATGGGAAGCCGTCGAGCATTTCGGCCCAGGCATCTACGATGTGAACTACGTCGAGTACATTGTCGCCGTCGTGCGCGTCGCGCGAGAGTACGGGCTCACGTGTTTTCTCGACCCGCACCAGGACGTCTGGGCACGGCACTGCGGCGGGTCGGGCGCGCCCGCATGGACGCTGGCAGTGGCCGGGCTCGATTCGAGTAAGTTGGATGCGGCTGGAGCCGCGATCACGCATGCAGGGTGGCTCAAGGCGCAGGGGGACGGCACGGATCCGGCAACGTACCCGAAAATGATTTGGGCGACGAATTACGCCAAGCTGGCGACAGCGACAATGTTCACGCTGTTTTTCGGTGGGAAAGTGTACGCGCCGCGGCTGCACATGCCCGATTACCCGCGCGGTGCGACTGGGAAACCGGTCGACGAGACGGTCCGGTTCAGCGTCCAGGACGTGCTCCAGACGCACTTCATCTCGGCCATGCAGTTTCTCGCGCGCGCCGTGCACGGTGCCCAACTCGACACGGGCACCTTACCCGCGGTCCTCGGGTGGGACTCGCTCAACGAGCCGAACCCCGGGTTCATTGGTGTGCCGGACCTCGACCGCGCCATGCCCTCGCAAATGCTCAAGAACGGTGCCGCGCCGACGCCCGTCCAAGGGATGCGTGCTGGGATGGGCACGCCGCAGAAAGTCGCACAGTACCGGATCGCGTGGTGCGGACCGATTTGGAACGGATCCACGACCATCAACAAGGACGGCACGAGGGCATGGTTACCGCACCGCGTCGACTTAAGCGACTTGCACCGCGCGGGACTCGATGTGGCGCGTGCCCAGGGGGCGGAAGTGCACGTCAACTCGACCCCGCTCGTCGAACTCGTGGAGCCGCTCACGACCTTGCTGCCGGCGCTCGGCGAGTCGGACCCGCCGTGTATCTGGGCTGCGCACGGGGTTTGGGACCCGGCCACGGGCACGCTTCTCCGGCCGGACTACTTTGCGCACCTCCCCGACAACCCCGAGATTGTCATCAGCCCCGAGGAATTCATGGACCGGTTCTGGCTCCCGTTCGTCGACCGGTTTGTCGGTGCCCTCCGTGCGGTCTCGCCCAACGCCTATGTCTTCCTCGACCCGCCCGTGAACGAGGCGCCGCCGAACATCCACGAGCGTCGCAGCCGACGCGCCACGGCTCCCAACGACCCCAGTGCACCGAGTGGTAACGAAAGTTACGCACAGGCGCGGTCCGTGTCCCCGGCGAAACCGCACACGCGTACCGCAACGGCCGATACGACGGCGTCGATGGACGCGTTCACGGAGGTACCGGACACGACGGCCATCTTTCCCGCGCACGACCGCACCGCGAGCAATGGCAGCACCGGCAGCGCCATCGACGACCGGCTCGTCTACGCACCGCACTGGTACGACGGTCTGACACTGATCACCAAGCACCAGTGGCCGTACAACGTCGACTTTCTGCACATCCAGCGCGGTCTGAAATCCTGGCTCACGGGCCTCCGGATCGGGTACCCCTCCGTCCGCCGCGGAATGGCCGCGCAAATGGCGCTCGTCCGAGACGAATCCCGTGCTCGGCTCGGTCCGGATGTGCCCGTGATCATTGGTGAGATTGGGATCCCGTTCGATATGGACGCTGGCGCCGCGTCTGAGCGGACGCGGGCGACTGCCATGCACCGCGCGCTCGACGCAAATTTGGCTGCGCTCGATGCGGCGCTCTTACACGCGACCTTGTGGAATTACACGCCCGGGACGCATAAGGTGTTGGGGGATCATTGGAACGGCGAGGACTTGTCGGTGCTCGCGCCGGATGGCGAGTCGCCAAGGCCAAGGCGCGCGCTGTTGCGGCCGTACCCGCGCGCGTCCCCCGGAACACCGCGCAGGTTGTGGTTTGATATGCGCCGTGCCGCGGTCGAGTACGTTGTGGAGGTGGATGGTTCAGTGGAGGAGACGGTGGGCAAGGACCCAAAGACGTGGGATTTGCGGTACGTCGTGGAGATGTACTGGCCGAACGCGCATTTCCCGGACCGCGCGCAGTGCAAGGTCGCCGTTTCGCGCGGGACGGTCGCGGTGGATTTTGAGCGGCAGCGGCTGTGGTGGCATGTGGGTGCTGGTGCGGCGGGTAAATGTGTGCTGCAGGCGTGGGGGGACGCGGTCGGGACGTGGGCGTCGAGCGAGGACATGACCCCTGACAAGGCGCCAGTCGAAGCCGGGTGGTGGTTCCCGCTCGACGACCCGGATGCGCCGGCGCTCGTGGACGATATGGAGCGGGCAATTGCGAGAAGGTCGGGCCGCGGGCGCATCCTGCAGACCGTGTCCGAGTTTTTCGGCTGGGATGAATGATTGTTGGCAGTGGAGCACACGCGATTAATGAAGTGAATAGACGCCTTCAATGGGCAAATCCATGCGTTTGGATCCGGTATTTAGGTACACGCTCGCGAAAAATATCCAACCACTCTCACTTATTTACTGAAAGTTGAGCAGCTTCATCCAACTCCACCAAGCGAGGCTCAACGCGGTCATCGAAGGCCCGCAGTGCACATCCACGGCGCCGCAGCGTACATCCAAGGCGCCACCTGCTTCGCTTGCTGTTTCGAAACTTGGGGCCAGCAGCGACACGGTGCCGCACAGTGCCTCGGCGGTGGACGCAACTGAGGTTGGCGCATCCACCCTTGTCGCAGGATGACTATCGGGCTGAAGACGAGGAGCTGGCTGGGCCCGCGGACTGGGGCAGTTCCGGTTTAGACTGGTCGATGCGGGCAAGGGCGGCTTGGCCTCGCAATCAATTTCATTTCTGTCGCTGTTGGTGGGGTGCAATTGGGCACCAAGCTTCAATTGTCTGCTCAAAAGAAGATCAAGGTGAGGAAAACGTGCAGTGGAAAGAACCGCTCTGCGCTCAGGTGCGCACATCGATCTAATTGTCAAGTTGAAAGCCAGCTGGAACAAACAGACCTTCACTTGTCGAAATTGTGTCCTCACTTTTTCCGCCTCGCTGTTCTTCCCCACATGCGGGGCATAGGCTGAGAGCTCACAAAACACAAAAAAACAGGCACTCCACCCTCCATCTCACGTTTGAAACTCTTCGCAGAGTTCCACCATGACCCACAAGCTCACCACGAAGCAACCATCCGAAACCGTTCCTCAGCAAGAGCCAGCCTCAGAAAGCGACGCGTCGACCAATGCGTTCACGGTGCAGCATGCGCGAGCCTGACGCAGGCCCACTGGCAGAGAGAGCTCGATAACCTCAACCTGCATGGTCAGATTGATACAAAGAAAAAAAACGATTTTGGACTTTCGCGGCAAGACGCTGGACCGTATTTCCGTGCGTGCGCGCGCCATCGGGCAACCAAGCCACCGGTTTCTCGATCTTGAGATTGATGGCCATTGCCATCTCCGTCGTTGTCCTGAAGGCAAGATCACGGCAAGGAGCGATGACGTGGAGACGTCGTGGAACCAGGATGACATTAAGCGGCTCGGGTTCATGTTCGAATTGTTGAACGTTCGTGCGCTCAACAAAGCGTCGCCAATTATCGGTCTGGTTGTCTCGGCTTCAAACGACGACAAGGGCGCACTCACGCAAGCGGAGTCCAGCACGATTGCAGCGTGTTTTGGATCCAAGCATATCACGTAGCTCGGGTTGAAGAACGGGTTCGTGCCTATTGCCAAACCTGGCGAACCCAAGTCGGTCGTGGAGACTTCAGCCTACCAGTCGACCGAATTGATTGAAGTGGAGTTGTAACGGTGTTGAGAAATGCAAGAGTGGATTTTGCTGAGAGTCGGTTCTAAACTTTCGGTTTTGGCACGTGCGCGCCATGAGTTGCGCGTGCCATGCGGAGCACAGTCGCGTCGTCCGGGCGGAAGCGCGTTTGCCCGTTGTTCACTCACGGCGGAAAGTTTGTGGGGTGGAGAGTTTGCACGAGGAGCGAGCGTGGCGACGGGAATGACGGACAAACAGCGGCCTTGCTTGTGTGCAAAGAACAGCGGACGGCTCCATTACACAGCAGCGTGCTGGCCATTGTCGCGCCGGCCGGCGTCGTTGTGGACAAGGCGCCCTTTTTCGTCGGCTCGGCAGAGAAATGGTCCGAAACAGCGCACTCAGATGTTGCGCGAGCATCAACATGTCTAGAACGTGTGGTAGGGGCAGGAGCGATGTTTAGCGCTCCTGGTAGGGGCCAACTGGTTTGATCGTCAGCACTGATCGTGATGGTGTCGATTCAGCGGCTCAAAAATGAGACGTGCGCCATCAACAATGTTGAAAGCGAAGAGGAACGACGCCACATGAAATCGACAAGCGCCTTCAATGGGCAAAACGATGTATTTTGTATCCTGCTTCATCATCAAAACACGATCGCTACACTAGAACTCGCACTCGCACTTACTGGAAGTTGAGCATCTTCATGACCGACTGCACGTCCTTGTCGCCACGACCCGACACGCACAGAATCACGTCCTTACCCTTGCCCAACTCCTTGGCAATATCCATGACCGCATAGGCCGCATGCGCCGTCTCGAGCGCCGGAATAATCCCCTCCAACTTGCTCATCTGCTGGAACCCGGCCAGGCACTGCTTATCGTCAACGGCACGGTACTGCGCGCGCTGCGAATGGTGCAGGTGCGCGTGCTCGGGTCCGACGCCCGGGTAATCGAGCCCCGCCGAGACCGAATGCGTTTCCGTGATCTGGCCCTCGGCATTCTGCAACAGGTACGTGCGCGTGCCATGCAGGACGCCCGGAGTCCCGCGCGACAGAGTCGCCGAGTGCCGCGCCGTCTCGATCCCGTCGCCCGCAGCCTCGATCCCGAAAATCTTGACGTCTTTCGCGTTCGGGTCGTCGACAAACGGCCCGAAAAGCCCAATCGCGTTGGACCCGCCGCCAACACACGCGACGATCGCGTCGGGGTACTGCTTCCCACCGGCCTGCTCGCGGAACTGCCGCATGGCCTCGCGCCCAATCACCGACTGGAATTCACGCACGAGTGTCGGGAACGGGTGCGGCCCGATCGCCGACCCGACGAGGTAGTGCGTCGAGTGCACGTTGGTGACCCAGTCGCGCATGGCTTCGTTGATCGCGTCCTTGAGCGTGCGCGACCCGGACTCGACGGGCACGACTTTCGCGCCCAACAACTGGATGCGGAACACGTTGAGCCGTTGCCGCTCGCAGTCGGCGGCTCCCATGTAGACGACGCACTCGAGCCCGAGTTTCGCACAGACCGTGGCCGTGGCCACACCATGCTGCCCGGCGCCCGTCTCGGCAATAATGCGCGACTTACCGAGCCGCTTGGCGAGCAGAATCTGGCCCACGGCATTGTTGATCTTGTGCGAGCCCGTATGGTTCAGGTCCTCGCGCTTGAGCCAGATGCGCGCACCGCCCGCGACTTCGGTCATGCGCTCGGCCACGTGCAGCGGCGACGGGCGGCCCATGTACTGGAACGCCGACTCGAATTCGGCCCAGAAGGTCGGGTCGTTCTTGGCGGCCACGTAGGCCGCCTCGAGTTCGCGCAAACAGTCGACCAGGGCCTCGGGCACGTACTGGCCGCCGAAATCGCCAAAGCGAGGGTTCAGCAAAAAGTTGGGCTTGGTCAAGTGCGTGTGCGCCGCGTCGTTGACCGCCTGCTGCTGCTGCGGGGCGACCGCGGGCGACGGCGTGCGCGCCGTCTCGTTCTTGCCGGGCGTCGTCAGGTTGAGCGCGAGGTTGCGCACGGCGGCCACGTGGTCCTTCTTATCCGCGACTGCCGACCGAATGACGGAAATGATCTTGGACCCAACGACCACGCCGTCGGCGAGCCCGGCAATCTCGGCAAACTGCGCGCGCGATGAGACGCCAAACCCGACGGCGAGCGGGACCGTCTTGTTAAACTGGCGCACGCGTGCGAGCAGCGCCGGCAAATCCGACTCGACGGCGTTCTGCTCGCCCGTGACGCCCATGCGCGAGACGACATAGACAAACGAGTCGGCGACGGGCGCGAGCGCCTCGATCCGCGCCAACGACGTGGACGGCGTGATCAGCGGCACGTACGAGAGCCCGGCGCCATGTGCGGCCGCACGGAAACTGGCCGATTCCTCGGGGGGCAAGTCGACGACAATGAACCCGTCGACGCCGGCCTTGGCGCAGTTTTGCATGAGCTTGGTCTCGCCGTATTGCAGGAGCGGGTTCCAGTAGCCCATGAACACGACGGGGACGGTCAGCCCCTGCGCGCGCGCCTTGGCGACAATGTCGAGGCACGCGTCGAGCGTGACGCCGTTTTGCAGGGCCACGTGCGTCGAGTGCTGGATGGTCGGGCCGTCGGCGAGCGGGTCGGTGAAGGGCACGCCGAGTTCAATCACGGTCGCGCCGCCCTCTTGCAGGGCGAGCAGGACCGACGGGGTCGTCTGGATGTCGGGGAAGCCGGCGGTCGTGTAGGCGACAAACACGGGCTTGCCCTGGTTGCGCGCGAGCGCAAAGGCGGCGCGGATGCGTTGCGACATGTTCGTGTTCTTGGTGGTGCTTGGTGCGGGGAGAGCGCCGAGCGGACTTGCGATCTGAGTGCGGTGGAGGAACAGCGAGTGGGGCGCACGGACGAGGGAGCGAGAGTCGGGACGGGATTCAAGGCGCATTTTATAGGGGGGGGGGGCGGCGCGAGCGTCCGCGAGGGGGCCGTCGTCGTTGCTCGTTGTTTTTGTTGTTTTTTGTTGTTATTGGGTTTTGTCGCTGTCGTTGGCAACGTGAGCGTGTCGATGGGTGGGCCGCGGGCAGTCGGCAGTCGACGACGGGAGTGATCGCGAGCGTCGCGGCATGTGATTGCCGACTCGAGAGACCCAGCTAGGGCCGCGATTGCCCCAAGAACAAAGTCCACATGTCGATTTGTGTGACAGGTGCGACGGCCGCCTGCCGCACCGAAACGCTGAAAAGCGCGTCCTGCACAACCTACCCCACGTTTCACCGTTTCACGGTTCCAGAGAGAGCTCTGCGCTCCGCCTTGGCCACATCCACCCCAACGACAGCAACATGCCGCCAACCACCACGACAACAGCGCCCGGAACAAGTCAGCAGCGCTCGCTCAAGGCCGTGCTCAAGGCCCTGGTCCTGACCCCTCAGCTGGTCCCCGCCGACGATGTCGCCTGGGCGCTCGGCGAGATCATGGCCGAGCGCGCGACGGCCACGCAAGTCGCCGCGTTCATGGTCTCCCTGCGCGCGCACGGCACCGACCACGACCCGGCCGTGATCGCCGCATGCGCGCGCGTCCTGCACGACCACGGCGTCCCCGTCCCCGCACCGGAACCGCAACCCACCAGTGAAATCATTGTCGACATGGTCGGCACGGGCGGCGACGGCCACGACACGTTCAACGTCTCGACAACCGCCGCGCTCGTCGCGGCCGGTGCGGGCGCATGTGTTGCCAAGCACGGGTCGCGCGCCTCGTCGTCGGCATGCGGGTCGGCCGACTTGCTCGAGGCCGCTGGGTGCGCGGTCGCGGCCGTTGGGCCCACGCACGTGCACGAGATTCTGGCCAAGACGCGGTTCTGTTTCCTGTTTGCGCCGCGGTTCCATCCGGCGATGCGGCATGCCGCGCCCGTGCGGCGTGAACTCGGGATCCCGTCGTTGTTCAATGTCCTGGGACCGCTCGCGAATCCGGCGCACCCGCACCGCGCGGTGATTGGCGTCTATGCGCCGTCGCTGGGGCCCGTGGTTGCGCGCGCGTTGCACTTGTTGGGTGTCGACCAGGCGCTGGTCGTGTGTGGGCACGAGGGGCTCGACGAGGTATTCTTTGCGGAGGCTTCTTCGATTGATCCTTCTTCTTCGATGATTGACTGACGGCCTGAAAAATCCTGGACTTTCTTAGATCTCCCCCGCCGGCCCATCCGACGCGTGGCGGCTGCACAGTGACGGGTCGATTGTGCACTTCACACTTCACCCAACCGCCGACTTTGGCTTGCCCGCCGTCCCGCTCGCTACCGTCGCGGGCGGGGCCACAGCCGCTGACAATGTGCAGATTCTGACCGAGTTGCTGCAAAACAAGCGCAACCTCGACTCGGACCCGGTCGCGCTCTACGTGATTTTGAACGCGGCCGCGTTGCTCGTCGTCGCGGGCACCGCCAAGGACTGGAAGCACGGTGTGCAATTGGCGCGCGAGTCGATTGCGCAGGGAAAAGCGTGGGAGACGCTGCAGGCGTATAAAGCGATGACGGCTGATGCGAGCAAGCAGCAGCAAGACGTGGAGATGAAGGATGCGCCGGCGGCGGCACGAAAGTAGATGTGTCGTAGAGGAACAAATTTTTGGTCATGCTTTCTTGCATCCCATTTTCGCAACCTGTGGATGAGGAATGTTGCCAGAGAGCAGGGCCATTGGCCCCCATACGTTTTCGTTCCGTCTGCAAGCAGGGCACGTTCAATCGTCACACCGTGACCTGCAATCATGGTGATCAAACTGTCGCGTATTTGCTGCAGAACCGGATCGATTTCCACCACATTAGTTGGGACTTGGATGCCGCCCCTGCTCAAGTCTCTTGAGCTCACCGCGTCGATTGCCGCCGACCTGCCCAAAGCCATCAGCACTACAAGCCGTCACCGTCATCGACCATATCGCCATGTCACACCTGTGAACAACGTCAACATGAACAACTCGCCGCCCGCCGTCATGTTTGTGGCCACGATGATTCGCGCCGTGCTCAAAGACGTGCAGTGGATGGCTATGGCGACCGCAAGCAGCGGCGCGTCCGCGACAGAAAGCATGCTCAAGGCGCCGCACATGCGCATGATGCTCCAGCAGCGCCACGATCGGCGTTGCCTGCTTCGCCGCAGACGAGCTCATGATCTGCAAGTGCTGCCCAAGTTTCAGCGCGCTCCGACTCCATCTTGACGTGCGTCTCGTTCACGCGCCAGTGTCCCGCTGATGGCGTGCTCACCGGCCTGATCTGTCACCGGCCGCCGTTAGTACGGTCCACGGCCACCATCGTTGATTGCTGCGCCGCACCGGACCAGAGGAATGCGACGCGCACGCGCGTCCGTATAAAAGCGAGCCGCGGCGACCAGCGCAGCCTCCTCTCTCTGGTGCTCCACGGACAGTCGTTGAGCCCCACTTACGCACGCGCGCGCCTCCACCCTGCCCGCTCGCCCGCTCGCTCCTCTCGCAAACGTCGACGATTCTTCTCCCACCTTCTCCCCCATGACGCGTCTTCAGATCCTGCACCTCGCGCTCGTCAGCGCGCTGCTCGCACTCGCCGTGATGACGCCGGCCGTGCATGGCGCCGCGATCGTGGTGCCCGGTGCCGACGCGGTCGGACTCGCCAAGTACAGCAGCGGCGGCAGCGGCAAGGGCGACTACCGGAAGCAGGATCTCGCCAAAGACGACGACGTGACGCGCGTGAGCCGCCCCCGTCGTGCCGTTGGCCGCGACGAGACTGAACCCAAGGAGGCTTTTGCCCAGGACGAGAACGTCGTGCGAGTGGACAACCTCAATGCCGCGCCGCGCGTGGGCCACTTCAAGACTGGCACCGACGGCGGGAACAGTCTGGTCGGCCGCATCAAGGCGGGCATCATTAAGGCTGGCAGCATCATGGCTGGTCAGTAAGCGAGTCGCGGTGTCGCTGTCATGGCGCTATGACGGCACGGTTGGCGAGCGAACCGTGTGTCGCCGGTCTTTTTGTCGTGCTCGCGGGGGCTGTTGCTGTGTGATTCGTGTTTCTTTTTTTGGGCGTGATCATTTTGTCTGTCTGTTTATTTATGCCTGTTGTTGTTGGCGCGCACCTGTTGCGCGCACGAATCTGGCCGCGCTTTTCTCGGGCGTTTTGGCCGAGCCTTTGATTCAATGGAAAGGAGTAATAAGTTGCGGTTTGCTGTGTGCTCAACAATGGTTCAAGTTCCGGTCGCCAGATTGGTGCAGCAGCATGAATCGGAGATTCTGCGTCCAGAACCGTGCAGCGGTTGTGTGGTCGCAGGGGCAGTCGGTATGGGCGCAAGTGGTGCGTCGCGCACGACGTTTAAAAGGTCAAGTTGAATGATGAAATCTACTTGCAGGTCGAAAAGCCATCTCAAAGGCCCAAATTCAAACCCGAAGAAGGGATATACTGAAATCCGAACGAGCTTTGAATTCCACGCGCAATCGGAACGGCTGCGAAGTCGACCCCGAGTGCGACCCCCGTGCTCGCTGAGTTAGGGCCAGGTGGACCCCGTGGACTCCTCGCGCGTCATGATCGGCCGGACCTGCTGCGCCGCAGGCGCGCTCATGGGCCGGTGCTGCCCATGTTTCGGCGCGCCGCGACTCCACATGGACGCGCGCGTTGTTTACGCGCATGCCGCGCGTGCCCATACCCCGCTGATGGCGTGCTCGCCGCCCTGATCGGACTTTGGGCCGCCGTTCCGTTAGTGCGAACCACGACCGCCATCAGTCGATTGCCGCGCCGCGCCAGCCAGGCCAAGGCGACGCGACGCGACGCGACGCGACGCGCGCGTCCTCGGCGTCCATGACCGGCAGGCCGCGCGCTCGCGCACGGCGGCGGTATAAAGCGCGGGCCGCGGCGACCGGCTCGGCCCTCTCTCTCCGGTGCTCCACCGACATTCGTCGAGCCGTACGTACGCACGCGCGCGCACGCTCTCCACCCTGCCCTCTCCACCTTGCCCGCTCGCCCGCACGCCCGCTCGGTCCCCGCCCCAACGTCGACGACTCTCCTCTCCTCTCCTCTCCTCTCCTCCTTCTCCACCATGACGCGTCTCCTGATTCTGCACCTCGCGCTCGTCGGCGCGCTGCTCGTGCTCGCCGCGATGACGACGGCCGCGCGCAGCGCCGTGATTGTGGCGCCCGGCACCGACGCCCTCGCGGTCGCCAAGAAGAGCAGTGGCGGCGGCAAAGTGGACTACGCCAAGGACGACGAGGTGACGCACGTGACCCGCCTCCGTCGTGCCGTTGGCCGCGACGAGATTCAACCCAAGAAGACGTTTGCCAAGGACGAGGGCGTGGTGCGCAACGACCGCATCAAGGGCCAGAGCGGCCAGGGCGTCAACCGCGACGTTCTCAAAAAGGCTCCCGCTCAGAGCGACGGCGTGGCGCGTGTGGACCGCATCGAGACCGGTCGCTTCAATGCCGGCGGCAAGACTGGTGAGTAGGCGAGCCGCGGCGTCGCTGTCGTGGTGCTGCGACGGCACGGGGTTGACGAGCGGGCTGCACATGCCGCGGGCTTTCTTGTCGTGCTCGCG
This sequence comes from Allomyces macrogynus ATCC 38327, assembly GCA_000151295.1. Lineage (NCBI taxonomy): Eukaryota > Fungi > Blastocladiomycota > Blastocladiomycetes > Blastocladiales > Blastocladiaceae > Allomyces > Allomyces macrogynus. The sequence continues at coordinate 84,779 of GG745376.1, read as the reverse complement.
GGTGCAGGTGCAGTGTGATTCGTGTTTCTTTTTGGGTGTGATCTTTTTTTTTGTCTGTCTGATTTCGTTGGCGCGCACTGTGCTGCGCGCACGATTCTGGCCGCGCTCCTCTTGGGCGTCATGGCCGAGCATTTGATCCAATGTCAGGGCGTGTTATCTGTTGACCTGCTATCCTTGGGATCTGTTTTCGTCGCTGTCGTTGGTGAAGGCTCAACCCGTGGTAACGTTAGAAGGCGGCACGAAGAGGATGCTGCATAGACGTGACAATCGCTACCACCTGTCACTGTCGAGAGCAGAGCAACCGGCGCCCATCGCGGCATCTTCCATCAAAGTTGAAATATGCGCCAAGCATGGATGCTGGCGGCAAGCAACGTGAGGTTTCGACCAGCCAGTTTACCACTCTCGTGCAGGCCA
>GG745376.1:55343-72156 GCA_000151295.1 Allomyces macrogynus ATCC 38327 | reverse complement strand
CGAACCCCGGGTCGGCTCCATACCGCAGCCGCAGTCGGTGGCGAATGGGACGGTGGTCTTACGTACTCCGATCACGAGCAATGTGCCGTCGCCGACGACGACCGTGCTCGCGCCCGCCGCCGCATCAGCATCCCACCGCACCAGCGACCAACGCCGCAGGCGCGCCACCCGCCGCCGTCGGCGGCCGGCCGCGCAAAGTCAGTTTCACGACGCAGATGGCGGCCGAGGCGATTTTGATGTTTCAGCAGGTGCCGACAGCGGGTGGGGAGTCGCCAGCGGGGGAGGAGATGGTCACGCCGCCGGGATCGGGGGTGCCAGGGTCCCCCGCGGAGGGAAGTGGGGATGGGAGGAGTGTGGTTGCAGCGACGGCAAAAGTGGTGGGTGGGTTGTGAGGATGGAGGAGAGGGCGCCGCATAGGGAGGGAGAGATCGAGAGAGTAATTTATTTATTCCGCTTTCTTTTTCTCTTGTCGCTGGAGGTGTGAGCTTTCCTTCAGGTCGGCCGTGATTCTGGCCATACGGCGAACACGTCTCCTGCTTGTACCGTCTTAGGTTCAAATCCAGAGCGACGCAAGACGCTTTGTAAGTTGGCCCTTCCTGTGTTTCTGGAACATCCAAGTTTCGGCGACCTTTTGCATTTTGATTGTGGCTGGCTGTGATGGTGCGCCTTGCTGGGCTTGATTTGACGGTGTCGCGTGGAGCGTAGTCTCCACACACGCTCTCGGGCGTGGAGTTTCCAGTTCGAGCGTGGAACGGAACACTGAAAGGGCAGGTCGCTGAAAAGCAACGAAATGAAAGATTTTTGCCACGGATCGCATTGGACGAGATACGTGCCGTTCTCGCTGCGATCGTCGGTAAATGAGAAGTTGTGATCGCGGGTCCAGGTCACGACTTGCATTGCCCGATGGGGTGGCGGCATCCCGGGCGAGGATTCGTGGGACCCCAAGCGCCTCTTGCTTGTCAGCCTTGTATGGCCGGACAAGAATGGAGCGTGTGCCGCTTGCGATACGCGCATCATTTTGGACGGCGAACGGATCGTGTCATTGGCTGCTGGCGCCATCTCTGGCGTCAACATCAAAGCGGATCCGGCTGACAGGGAGGAGAATGTGGCGCCGTGGGTGAGCCTGATCCAAGCAGAGGTCAAGAAACGATGCACTTAACCGCTAGCGTTTATCTCTGTCGTGTACATCGACACTTCATGAAGTTCGTCAATATGACGTTAAAATGAGTCGAGCATACGTTATTATTGCCGCATTCGAGTGTTTTTCCGACGACCAGGTGAGAGCCGTTTTGTTGCTTGTTGGAAGTCTGTTGTTTTTTTTCACCAGAGGAGAAATAGTTGTGTTTTGGGTCGCTCTTTTCTCACTTGTCAAGCAAATTGAGAGTCACTAAAACAGTGGTTGGTCGCATCTTTCAGTGTTGAGCACATTCTCGCATGGGCCATATAGTTGATGTACCCAAGGCCAGACTTCGTGACAACAATCATCCAATCCATTCATCACCGATATCTACCACGCCAGCCTACGCGACACCATCATCCAACCGTGGCCGCTTGGCTCCCGCCATCTCTCCACCGTGCGGTGCCTTTGTCGCTGCTCGTTTCACCGCCAAGTTGCAGTGCGCACGCTCCACGTTGGCCGTCGCCTGCACGACTTGAACCATGGCGCGGGCCATTTCCGCCTCGTCCTCCGCAACCTGCACTTCGGCCTGGATCAACAACGTCGTTCTTACGTACAGTTTTCAGGTCAACTTGCATCCGCTCGGCCTTGGCCTGCAAGATCCGGATCTGATCCTGCACCCCGTCGAGCTTGGCCGTCGGGTCCAGAGAAGTGTGATCGAGCGTGGGACGGCGAGTAAAGTGACAGCGTGCAGTTGAAAACGCACTGTTGGAAATGCACTTGGGACGCGAGCGGCGTTGATGGCTGGTTTCCTGCGAAAGTCGGGACAGATGACAATATCATTGGCCCATGTCAAACGCTACGGCTTGGATTTGTGGAGAGCGGCGACCGATTGGGCGTGGTATAGCAGCACGCAGTCCATGATGCAGCTGAGCGCCGCGTTGCGGCCGCTGGCGCTGGCAAACCGCCAGAGTTTGTCTTTGCAATCGCGACGGCTGGTGCTTTTGCGCGAGAACGAAGAGCAACGCCTGCAGCGCGGCGTAAAAATCAATGTTGAGCGAGTCCATTGGTGTGGTTGCACTTGGTGTCGTGCGCGAAAAATAGGGACGGATGTTGCGAACAGTCCCACCTGCCAGACAGTGGAAAGTAAAGCCACTAAGGGACGGAAACCGTAGGCTTGTGGACTGGTCGGTTCCCAAGATATCAAGGAAATGAAACCTTTGCTCTTGATTCGAATCAGACCAGTGCTGATGCTTTATTCTGTTACCGCCCGTCTTAGCAGGCCGCTGCTGATGCGGCAGTGTTCTGACCAACTATTTGGATCAGAGCGTTCGTGGCAGTCAATCACGCTTTCCTGCTGAGCCCGAAGCTCTCAGCGGCAACCAGCACGTTGGGGGAGCAAGGGGCGCAATGCAGTGTCTGGTTCGAATCCTGAGCAGCACAATAGCACAGTTTCGATCATAGCAGGTAGGTGCGGCGACCAGCATCGGCTTCTTTTGCCCCACTGCATGTTCCAGTCGTTGCTCAAAATAACATTGCACAGGTTCGATTGAATATCAGCGAAAGCCTTTTGGTTCATGCCGCCCTGGCCGCCACGGGCCTTTTTACGCTGTCACCACGCTGATTTGACGATGAATGCCATTCCAGCAACAGGTACTTGTTGGAAAGTGTGACGATCATCACAATCACACATCTTGCGTTCAACTTGCAGCCACATTGTGATGCTGGCCACGGACGACGTCACGATCATCGTGTTTGTGATATGGGATATTCGAACACACACCACAGTCCTGCTGGGACTGCACACAGGGCTTGGCGTACTACGGACCTGCTGCCCTGAACATGCCGGCTTTGGTTCGACTTCAGATCTGCACAATACGATTGGTTGATGATCGTACTGGGAGGTGGAGCCTCTTGTTCGGCCAATTTTGTCCCTGTGTCCGGGCCTGTTCGTTTAAAATTTGTTCGAAAGGGTGTCTCAGTCTGATCCATTTGCAAAGCGTGCGCCGTAACACTAGCGTTTATCGGTTTCTAGCCAACCTGACTGGCTGCTCCTCACTCCAGGTCATTGCTTTGCGGCTTCTCTGCCTGAAATGAAAAAGATGCTGGGGAGCTGTGGGGAGGGCCCGAATCCGTGGCTGATGCAGCAGCACTCCAGCTCCTGCTGGGAATCAATCGCCGTCTCCATTTCGAACCTGGGGCTGCATATGATGGTGTACTCGCGACTGGCTGGACGACAGTCTCAGCTCGTCGCGACTCGGTGGTCTCGATTGGAATGGGTTTGACGGCTGGCATTGCAACTGTCTCCGTGAGCGCTGGGCGCCGGGTGCGAGTGAGTCGAACACGCGCCGCTCCCCACCGGTCGTCCGTCCTCTCGCACAACAGAATACGGTGCTGCACCCTCCGCACGGCGCCCCACTTGCCGCATCGTCAAGCAGGAAGCTGCAGTAACACGCTCGAGCCGTGACGCGACCACGATCGCCCGAGTCTCGCACCACGACCACCATGCCGCAGGTGCGGCGTCCCCCTTGCACACGAAGGAACCAGCGCGCTCGCCGTGTACCGCGTGCCTGATTTATGCCGTATTGCACGAGTGCTTGTCCCGGCACGCGGTCGAGCGTGGCGGCGACGGCAAGTGCAATCAAGCAAGACTGACGCGAGAGTCAATCGACCCACAGGACATTCGCGCGTTCTTCCGGCCCAAGAGCACCACGGGCGCGTCGTCTTCCCTCTTCGGCTATCCCCGCACCGGCCTCTGGCGCCGCGAGACGCGCGTCGTCGTCGGGGGCGTCCAGTGCGGCCGATCCAGTGCGTTTTTGCCGTGTAATCCTGCCTCACGCGAGCTTCGAATTGACAGTACTCTGTCGGCCAGGCGCCCAAGCGCAAGCGCACGGCTGCGTCCCGAGCACGTACGTACTCTGCGCGCGACCCGATCGCGTCTCTCTGCATTGTGTTCAGGGCGCTGACCGGTCCGGTCATTTCGGCTCCACTCTAGGCATCATCATTTCCGACGACGAGGAGGACGACGACAACAACGACAAGGACGCGCCCGTCACCGTCGACGACGATGACGACGACGATTTTGTCCAGCAACCGTACGCTCCTTCATCATCCCTTCACAAACCCGCGCGACCACCGATTGTCTGACTCGATCACCTCACCACCAGACCCAAGAAGTCGCGTACCTCGGCAACGCCCAAACCCAAGCCGGCGCCCGCACCCAAGCCCCCACCCGTGGCCCCGTCGGCCTACTTTGGCGCGCTCTCGGCCACGCGCAAGGCCGCGCCGCTCAAGCCGTCGTCGAGCAGCACGCCCGCGGCCGCCGCCGCAACGTCCCCCGCCGCGACCCCAGCGACGACCGAGTCCATGGATCTGCGGTCGAGTTCGCCGAGCTCGACGACCGCGACCGTCGGTCGGCCGCGGCGCGCCGCCGCGAAGAAGGAGGTCGTCTACATGGAGGACGATGAAGTGGAGGAGGAGAAGTCGACGGCCACCAAGAACAGGCGCAAGCGCGACGCGGATGGGGACGCGTTCATGGCGGATGCGGCCGCGGACGATGACGACGATTTGGATGACGACGACCAGGCGTTTGAGATGGACGATGACTTTGCGGCGGCGCCGCCGCGTCGCGCGTCGGCCAAGTCGGCGGCGACGCCCAAGAAGTTGGTGGCCCCCAAGGCCGCCTCGGCGCCGGTCGCGCCCGCCAAGACCAAGGCGGTTGCGCCTCCGCCGGCCGCGGCCAAGTCGCCGCCGGCGAAAAAGGCCAAGGTCGTGGCTCCGGTCGTCGTCGTCGACGATGACGAGGACGAAGTTATGCCGCTCGGCGCCAAGAACAAGAACTTGAAAAAGGTGGCACCGCCTCCACCAGCACCGACTACTGCCACCGCGTCTTCGTCGACACTGGGCGCCGATGCCGACGTCGACATTGAGGAAGACGCCAAGGCGCGGTCCAAGGCGGCCTACCTCAAGTTCCAGTCGCGCACGGGCCCGACGGCGCTAGGGTCCAAGGAAGCGCCCGAGGGCGCCGACAACTGTCTGCACGGGCTCACGTTTGTGCAGACGGGCGACTTCTCGTCGTTTACACGCGACGACGTCAAGGAACTGATCATGCGGTACGGCGGGCGCATGACAGGCGCGGTCTCGGGCAAGACGTCGTACTTACTCGTGGGCGCCGACGGCGGCGCGACCAAGATCAAAAAGGCGACCGAGCTCAAGACGCCGTTGCTCGACGAAGACCAGTTCCTTGATCTGATTCGCACACGGCCGGGCAAATCCGAGGCACAGGTGAATGCGACCAAGTCCAAGACAGTGCTCGCGAAAGAACAGAAGCTCGCGACGATTGATAATGCGCAAGTCGCGGCGAACCCGCACGCCATGTGGGTCGACAAGTACAAGCCGTCGCAGCCGACCGAGATTATTGGGAACCAGGCGGCGATTGGCCGGTTGTCCAAGTGGCTTGCCGGGTTCGACCAGGCGCGCAAGAACCGGTTCAAGTTCACGGGCGAGCAAAACTTCACGCATTTCCGTGCCGCCCTGATTTCGGGGGCCCCCGGGATCGGCAAGACGACGGCCGCGCACGTTGTCGCTAAGTCGCTCGGGTACCATATTGTCGAGTTCAATGCGAGCGACGTGCGGTCCAAGAAATCGCTCGACGAAGTGGCCGCGCAGGCCATGGGCAACCAGACGTTGTTTGCGTTCCAGAACATGGTCTCGGCCGGCAATGGCGGGAACGCGGCGGCGGTCAAGCCGCACCACGTTATTATCATGGACGAGGTCGACGGCATGACCGGGTCGGACCGCGGCGGGCTCGCCGAGCTTACGGTGCTCATCAAGAAATCGCAGGTGCCCATCATTTGTATTGCCAACGACGCGACGAGCCCCAAGATGCGCACGCTCAAGGCCAACTGCCTCGAAACTCAAGTTTGCGCGGCCCGACGCGCAGCATATTCGGTCGCGGCTCATGACCATTTGCCACCGCGAAGGGCTCAAGCTGGCCCGCGCCCGCGATCGACGCGCTCGTGGCCTCGACGAACCGCGACATTCGCCAGGTGCTGCACCTGCTCTCGACTTACAAGCTCGGCGTCGGCGCGCAGGGCACGCTCGCGTTTGACGGGGCCAAGGCGCTCGGCAAGTCAGCGGAAAAGGACATGGCAGTCGGTCTGTTTGACGCAGCGGGCGAGTGTATGACGCTGCCTTATGCGCGCAAGTCGTTGCCGGAGCAGCTCGAAGTCTACTTCAACGACTACGACATGATCCCGCTCATGATGCAGGAAAACTACATCAAGATGCGCGCGTCGCACGACCCGGTCCAGGCGCTCGAAGGCTTGTCGGCCGCGGCCGACGCGATTGCGACCGGCGACCATATCGGCCGCTCGATTCGATCGAACCAAAACTGGTCGCTCCTCCCGAGCCACGGGACGTGGTCGACCGTGGCCCCGGCCATGGCCATGATGTCGCGCCCGGGCAGTACCGGGTGCACGGGCATGATCATGTTCTCGTCGGTGCTCGGGCAAGGCAGCAAAGTCGGGAAAGGCCTGCGACAACTCGACGGCCTGCACCTGCGCATGACGCGCGGCGCGCTCGGGCACGGCGGCGGTGGGCGGTCCGCCTTGCGGTTGGACACGATTCCGGCGCTCGTGACCATCACGCCCGCCATGTTCGCCGACCCGGAACGGCACTTGCCGTTGATGGACATGCTCGACGCCTACTACCTCGGGCGCGACGACTTTGATACGATCTTTGAACTTGGGGTTGGGAAGGCAAGCGCTGAGGCCGCGCTGAAACCGATTCCGGCCGCGGTCAAGTCCAAGTTCACGCGCGAGTACAATAAGCGGCCGCACCCGGTCGCGTGGACCGAGGTGCCCAAGACTGTCGGTAAAGCGCGTCGCGGGCCGGCCCCCGCCGCCGACGAGGAGTTGGGCGAGGAGGGGTTGGGTGTCATGGACGAGGACGGCGAGGCCGAGGTGGTTCATGTCGATGACGAGGAAGAGGACGATGACCTGGAGACTTTGCGTGCCGCATTGGCCAAGAAGGCGCCGGTGCCAAAGGGCAAGGGACGTGCCGCGCGCGGTGGGGCGGCCACCGCGAAACCAGCGGGTCGCGGGCGGGGGCGTGGGCGGGGGCGTGGGAAGGCCGCGGCGGGTGATGATTGATGTGGTATGGTATGGATATGGGGACGGTGTGAAGCATCGCGCCATGAGGTCGATGGGGGTGTTTAACATTAGTATCCGCAAACGGGTTTCGTTTTATTTCTTGTTCATTCGGGTCGGTCAGGGCGTCTCCCTCTCCGCAATGCACTCTCTTCGTCTTGAATTGCGTGACTGATCAGGCAAAAGCAGCAGAGCCGGGTTGAGGTGTGGCAACTCGACCCAGCGCATCATGTTCGTGTTCCCTCGCCAGTTTCTGGGCCGTGCATGAGTGAAACGAGGTGCCTCGAAACGGCGTCGCTCGACGCAAGCAGGTCGGGCGGCAGGAACGAGAGAGTGTGTGTCGCATCGTTGGCAATCGAAGAAAAATGACGGCGCGTTGAAGCGAGCCAGGCGCGGAGCGAGAGCGACGGGGTTACATCGTAAACCGGCGCAATCGGCGGAGCGAGGCCCACCTGTGCAACAGGGTCACATTGGAAGCAATCTCATGGGCTTCCGTGCCATTCCCCACCACGTGCCTCCTCTCCCCGCCGCATCTCCTTTTTCCCTTCCTCACCCGCCGTTTGTTCTCGTTGTGGTGTCGTTGCCTATATCTCGATGCCGCCCTTCGTCGTCCATTCTGGCCGTCACCGACGCCCCTTTTCAGCACCATCACCAGGTCCTTTGGGGTTTGCACACGCTCCACGCTGCAGACCCTGACAGTCGTTTTCGTCTGCTGCCCGCGCAATCCATCCTCTGCTGCGCGCAATTGATTTGGGAGGGATCCCGGTGAGTGAAGCTGGAGTTCGCACTGCCATTTTCGCGTCGCTGTGTCTGACGCTCGAGTCCTTCGCCGTCTCAATTATCTCGCAGCACGATGCCTAAAATGTGGTGGTCCACGAATTGATCTTGGCACTGTCGACTGCGTGTCCTGGCCAGCGTGGCCTGAATGCTAGCCTGCAGGTTTGGCCGCGTCTGACGAGCCCGCAAATTGCCCAGGTCGAAATGGTGACGTTGCTGCTCTTGGCGGTGTTCCCACGACTGTCGAGCTTCATTCTGTCTGGGTGGGGACTGGACGAGGCCGACCAGGCAGTCTCGGTTGTGGGTGGCGGTTGTGTTGGCTGCTGCGCCGTCGGTTAGGCCCCCCAACGGGCCGCGCGGGTTCGGGTCAGGTCGGGTCAGCGACCTGCGGGGACGGGTCAGTGACAGGTCGAGACCCACACGGGTCAAAGGGCCTCAACGTTACATCGCGCCGAATTCCAACCATCCCACCAACACTCTTTTACCACCATTTTCGGACAGCGATCCACAGCGCAATAATTTTGGAAATAGCGCGGCCACGGTCGCGCGCCCCTGCATCGATTTAAAACGGTTGATAACAACAACTCCCGTCACCACCACCGCTGCCACTGCCGCCACTGACGCGCGCCGCCGTCACAGCAAGGCACACGTTGATTGCGGGCGGTCGCGCTGCTTTGATGCTCGCGCTGCGGGGAGGACGAGAGGGAATTGGCGGTGGGAGCCGACTTTGGCCAAGTCGCGGGCGTGTCGTGTGAGTCGACCCGTACGGGTCATCACTGACCCGTGGGGCGACCCGAGGCGCGTCATTCATTTAAGGTCTGGGCTGGAATGAGCTTGGGCCGTTTGATTTTCGGCTTTTGAAGTTGGCGGCGGCCATCGCATCTCTTTGACAAGTTGGGTTCCTCCCTCCCGTGCCTGTCAATTGATTTTGTGAATCCTTCCTCTTGATGTTCATCGTCATCGCAATCTTTTGCTTGCGACTTCAAGGACCGCAAACGGGAAGTGGCCATGACCTGCGCTGCGCGGTGGAACGGACTCAGAAACGTACGGTCAGGTCAATGAGTGCGGGCCAGCACCCGAAAGTCGCATAGACTGGTGCGCAGAAATGTTATCCACAGACCCAAAAAGCGCTGAAGGAATAGATCCGTCTATTGGCAGTTCACCCCCTCACCGTTACGACAGCTCCCAAAACGGATCCGGCCCATTCCGTCTGTCCTTGCCCACCCCGTCACGACCCATTAGCGGCACCAACAACCGGTAGGCCGTCAGTCGACGTCCGAGCGGTCGTCGTCATCGTATCCAACGTGGTTGTGACCTGCGGCATGGTCTCGCCGCTGGTGCCCAGCAGCGGGACGACTGGTGAGGGAAGCACCCGCTTGGAGAGGAGCCGCGGCATATCGAGGAGAGACTTGGCGTTGATCGACAAGCCAGGCTTGGTGTCGGGCCCCGTGCTGGACGCGCTCACTTGAAGCGTCTTGGCCTTGTGGTTCTTGACAAGCTCGGTCGTGAAATGCCATTGCAACTAGGTGGCCAAAGCCAAACACGCGGGTGAGTGCATTACAGCCACGTCTGATCCGCCACCACGGGTCACAATTGCGCTCGTTAAGTCCGTCGTTACCCTCCCACCAATGAGGCCGCAGCTGGCAAACGGCGCGAGCCAGAATGGTGCGCGCCTGAAAGGGCGGTGATGCGCATTGCGAAATCGTGCGCGCGACGCGATCCCAACAAAGCCGTACCAAAGAACAGAGCATGTAGATGCGCTGGAGAAAGAGCCCAATCTCGTCTCCTGTGCATGAAATCGATGCGCGGTGAGCAAGGACATGACGACCGAGAGCACCAAAGACATACTCGCACCTTTGAACCCCAGCGCAAAGAAGGCCAGAGCAGCCCCGGCGACCACGTTTAGAATCATCACCATCTGCGCGACCACAATGCCCACAAGCAGTGCGAGGAAGCGGTGGTCCTTGTGGAGTCTGCGACCCGCAGCATGAGCAGTCGGCGCACCCTTCACTGTCGATCGACGTTCACGCGCATGGAGGATGGCCACGCGCACGCGCAAGACCAGAATAAACGCCACGACGGTGCACACGAGGTCAATTATTGCGTCGCCACCAATGATCAGTGTGCTGAGCATGAGACGCTCCATGGGCACGTCCCATGGTTGCCCGGGGTCCATATTGGCGTAGGCGCGGATGAATTGCGTGACGAGGACGACGCGCACGACGAGAAAGAACGCGAGAGCCACGCGCAAACGGCGGTCGGTAAGCCAGTCGGTCAGGCCAGCTTCGGTAAACACTACACGCAGCGATTATTCGTGGGTGAGACCCGTTATCTTGATGTCGCCCGTGAGCACGGACCCACGCAGAGTGTGGACCTTTGAGCCGCTGAAACGACACGATCACAATCAGCGTCGACGAGAAAACCAGTTGGCTTGCGCGAACCAGGTACCACAATTTCTATTGGTTTGCCGAGCAGGATCGGGTTGACGTATGAAATCACGAAAAGCGCCGACTGCCACACCCAGCAAGACGACGCCATTGGTCCGGACCATTTTGGTCGGCGAGTCGACGGAATAGAGCATCACGTCCACGATGATCCCCGGCGTGACAATGGCCAATACGCTGCCGTAAAACGGTGCTGCACGCAACCCCTTGCGCACGAGCAAAAGCGCCGCGATCAGGAAAGTCGACGCGGACACGGCCAGACAGAGACCCGAGAGGACTGCGACGCTCGGGTCGCGCATTTCTTCCATGCTCGTTGGTGTTGGGTCCCGCAGATTGGGCGCGAAACCTGCGTCTGAACGGGCGTTCATGATGTCCAGTGACCCTGTGCCGTCGTTCATCTCTCGAGTGGTCAGAAGCTGAGCCGGATGTCCGCTGAATTTGAGGGCGTTGCAGTTGCACAACAAAACGGTTGATCCAGGTTGTGTTCGCGGCGAATTTGCAAGTACTCGGCGCTGGTGGGCGTTGCAGAATACTTGTCTGCCAGAGAACGCGCGGCCGGCTGCAGCGTGCAGATTGGTGGTCACGGATCATGTCATTTGCTGTGCCATCTCGGGTGCGTCGAAAGGGGCATGGTCGAGATGTGCGAGACAGATTTTGTTCCCCTGCCTCATCGTGCCGTGCCAGAGCTAACACAACGTCCTGATACGTACTGCATGTCAAGCAACTCTGGCCAAAACTGGTCTTCTGGGAGGTCGGACGGGTGGACAAGGTCGGCCACAATTTCATGCTGTGCGACATTGAGCCGTTCATTTTCCGCAGCAACAGCCCTCCGAAAGCAGAACCTCTTCTAGTCCACCAACCACCCAGTCCCGGCCTATCAACCAACTACATCCACAGCAGAGCCAATGCCCAACGGCGCCCCGGTGCTTCCCGGAATCGCGGTGCTCGGCAACACATTCTCTCCGCTGCCGCCAAGCAACGGAACGACAGGCGACGGCGGCGCCAGCCTGGACCCGTGCCGCGTCGAATCGCGGATGCCCGTGTAGCCTTTCGTGACAGGCTCGTGAGGGACGACATGAGCTTGTCGCCGTGCGCCGTGCTTGACCCACTCGTCCCACGACTTCTGCACGAGTCCGACATGGGTGCTTGGTTCTTGACCCTGTGGTCCTTGACCGATTCCGTCTCGAGTTGCTATTGCATCTGGCCATTCCGGACCGTAATGGTGAGCTGGCGCACGTCGAGCGAGCCGCGAAGCGAACAGAACAGTACCATCGCGCAGAAAATGTAGAGACGCTCAAGCAACGACCCGACCGCATCACCTAGGTGGGTTGGATCGTGAGCTCGAAGCACAGGAAAGGCCACAGATGCATGAATAGGAACATGAAATTGACAACGTTGGCCAACTTATTGTCATCGCCCTCCAGATCATAGAAGTGCGTGTTGTGCAAATCCAGGTCCACATGCTCGATCTCCAGTCACTCGGGCACGCAAAGGGAAGACGGGAGAGGGGTAAAGATGGGTGTGAGAGGGGGTGCACCATGGTCAAATGCAAGTTCTAGCGACACGTCGACAGCAACGCACGGCGCGACCATGCCCACGACGCCGCCGTAAAAAGAAGCAGCGCGCAACCCTTTGTGCACATGAACTGTCACAGCTATCAGACACGTGGTCAAAGATCTGGCCAGGCAAAGACCAGTGATGGCTGTCGCGATCGGGTCGCGGAACTCTGCCATGATAGTTGTGGAGCTCGGGCTGCTGGGGATCCGGACGGTTGATGCCAAAGCCGTTAAGGATGAATGAGCGGTCTCGTCGAAGCATGGTGCTGAGCGCGCTTGGCCGTTGCCGACGTGATGGTCGCTGTTCATCTTGACACTTGACCGCGAGCAATTGCGCCGTGGCACAAGAGCTGTTCGACGACTTTTGCAGCAAGTTGTTTACACCTACGGGAGAATCTGATTCGGGGCGCGTTGCAAAAGACTGTCAGTGCCGGACCGGAAAGCAAGGCTTGGATCCTCCTCGTTTCACAACCAAGCTCGGGAAAACAGGTTGGAGGCAGCATCCTCCCAACTCTGCCGAAAACGGGTCCTGTGAACGGTCGCACAGGTGGACAATGTCGGGTAAAAGGTCGTGCAGCGCGTCAGTCAGTCGTTCAGAAGCACGTGCCCACGGAAAATCCAATCATTCATCCTGTCCACCTCCCGCCGCTCTGGCAGATATCCAAAAGCGAGTCTCATCCCCAGCGCTCCACCCAGTCCGACCTACTGGCCGACAGCTTCAACACCGGCCCCGTTAACCATCGCAACCCCAGTGCCATCGGTAGTTGCGTCGTGCGACACGGGTAACGCCTCCAACGGCTCTGAGCAACGGGACCGATCGGAGACGGGGGCGGTGCCGATTTGGATCTGGTTCGCTCCGCAAAGACGGAGTGCCCCGTTGAGAGCCGCGACAGGTGCCGCGACAAGTTGGTGAAGGGCGGTTTGACCTTGTCGCCCGCCGAGACAGTGCTCGACGCACCCGACCCGGGGTTGCTGCTCGAGCCCGACGCGGGGGCTTGGGCTTTGGCCTTGTGGTTCTTGACGAGCACCATGATGAACTGCCATTGCAACTAGCCGTCGGCGACAGCGCTGGTGAGTCGCACCGCATCGACGAACGCGTTGCACTGTAACCGAGCAGTACCATCGCGCAAAACATGTAGACTCGCTCGAGCAGCGCCCCAATCGCGTCCCCTATTGTGAGCAAAATCCGTCAGCCCCGACATCTTCAGCGAGAGCCGCAGCGCAACAGGAACAGTGGAAAGCCAGTGCGCACCTTTCAATCCCGGCAAAGCGTACACCATAGTGATCCCGCCACTCACGGTCAAGACCAGCCCCATCTGCGAAGCAACGACTCCGGCGAACAGCGCGAGGAAGCGATAACCGCTGCGGAGAGAGCGCCTCTTGGTGCTCGTAGTTGATGCCGCGTTCTTGCGACGCGACTGCACGTTGAGAGCGGCGACGCACACACGCAGCACAAGGACAAACGTAATGACGGTGCAGACCATGTCAATAACAGCGTCGCCACCGAAAATGAGCGTGCTGAGCAATTGCCGTTCGATCGTCTTGGCATGCCAAACGTGCTGGAGATCCATTCTCAAGTAGGCGACGGTAAAGTACGCGGCGAGCGCAACGCGCATGCCAAGAAAGGACACGAGCGTCACGCGCAGTCGGCGGTCGGTGAGCCAGTCGGCCAAACCAGCGTCCGCAAACACTAGCAACCATGACCGCCCTGGCCGTTAGTCGCGGTCACTTGCGAGCGCAGCGAACACGGCCTAGAAAACCTTTGAGTCGTTGAATCGACACAACAACGACCAACGTCGATGAGAACACCATTTGCGCAATGCGAACCAGGTACCACACGGCCTGGTGGCGAGTGATGGGTCGAAACACGAATCAATCCACTGGAACGTTCGTCGGGAAAGTCGCGGTCAATGATGGTGCGGTCGCACGGACCATGCTCTCCTCCGAATTGATGGTGAAGTGCGCCACGTCGACGGCAATGCAAGGTGCGACCATGGCGAGGATACCACCGTAGAAGGGCGCGACACGCAGCCCTTTGCGCACAAGAAAGGTCGCAGCAATCAGGAACGTCGACGCCGTCACGAACAAGCAAAGGCCGCAGACGAGGATCATGCTTGGGTCGCGCATTTCGGCCATGATTGACGTTGTGGTTGGTTCTCGCAATGTTGATGCCAAGGCCGCCTGTCGTGGCCAGCTGTCTTGATGGCCGCCGTTCATTTTGGAAATCAATGAGCATGCAGTTTGCAGTATAGTCGCTGTTTGTTGATGTTTGCAGCAAGTTACTTTTCAATGTGCGAGGTCAACGAGGCGGACTCGGATTGTCGGCTGCGGTTCAATGGGATGCAAGCTCAACACACATCTTTCAAAACTCGCCCATGCTTGCCGTCCTGTCTCAACGTCGCGCGAAATGCAAACTTGATAAAGATGACGGCACAAAAAGTTGAACTAGAAATGATATGTTGCAAAAGGGGGTTTTGGGGAAGATGGTGAAGAATGGAAATTTGCTCTCCTCCAACTCGCGAGGGCGGCCCGCCATAGACCGTCGGCTCCCCCTAAAGTTGGTTTTTGCTGCGGCTCAGGTATTTCATCAACCTGAAACAAAAGCATCAGCGACGCCCTTGTCGCCCACTTGACGACGCTTCGGCGCCATCGCCTTGTTGTCGCGTCATCCTCTATGTTCATTTCCTTCCAGCCTCATTGTGCCTTGCCCTGCTGCCTCATCATGGCGCGCGCACGTCACTTGTTCCGCACTCCCCTGGGTGCCGAAACGCGTCTCGAGCCGTTTCCTACGGTCGGTTGATGAGCCGTTGATATGTCTGCAGCGACACTTGAGCCTCGTGTGCATTGTTCTTGGCCCAGATCGCTTGGGAACGCTCTGATCTAACCTGGTGGGCAGTACGCTACAAGGAATTCGCGCTTGGCTTGACCAGACCGACCAGCAGCTCAGCACTCTTATTTCGCACTTTTTGGGCAAGGCGGACTCAATCTTCATTTTCCAGCTGATTCATTCCGTTGCATGATTTTGCCACGTCAATGTGACGTTTTGTTCCATGCCAGACCTAATGTTCAACTTGCATCGGATCTTCTCTAGCCACATCGACCTGGTCGAGCAATCGAGTCGGAACACTTGGCACGCTCACCGAAAGCGCGTGCTGGAGGACATTCCGCCCCTCGAGTTGACAAGAACGTCAAGTCCGTCGTGGTTGGTAAGCTATCGACTGAGGGGTCTCAACGGCATGGCGTTCGCGTTTCGTCTTGGACCCTGCCGCGGCAAGATGAGCCGTTCCACAATTGAGCCGAGTATTTCATGCAGAGCGCTGGCACGAAGTCTATCACAACGGCACATAGACACTACAAGCGCGCCACGTTCAGCGTTTGTGCGCTTGTGGGTCCGGCAGCATGGTCCTTGGCCGGGTGTGGTCAGGGCATGTTTCCCAAGGAGGTGGCCACGATGCGCCACGATGTGTTGCTCAAAATGCTGTGCGAGTCTGGTACGCGTGCGTGGGTCGAACCGCGTATGCTCGCACAACGCGAGAAGGGATTGGGGGTGGGACGCGGAGATGCTGCTCTTGCAGGGTGGTTTGGGCGCGTTTGAGTGGATTACTCAAGTGGGGAGCGTGCCAGATTATGACATTGTCGCATCTGCTGCTCGCTTGATGGGTTATGAGTTTGATTACCGCAAAGCGGTTCCTAAATCTGTTGAGTAATTGGATTTGATTCACCTGACGGTCAAACCTCAGTCAGAGCACGCCCATTTGGAATTAGCGTCAGCGCTTCCGCTAAAACCAATGATAGCCTTGGAAATCAGTGTGGTGGGAGGAACGAAGCGATTCGGCCAAGTTTCCATCAGTGAGCAATGTGAGTTGCTGAGATGAAATCCATAACTTTCGCCAGACTCATGCTCACATCAAGTCGCCCAGTGCAGTATTCTTGAGATAGTAGGAATGCATTTGACCGGTGGAGCCATCCTTTATTCCTTCGCGCCCGTCAAGTCTTCTCCAAGTCCATCCCTACCACACGGCACGATCCTGGTCCGACAACACGCGCCTGCAGCTCGTGCGGTCCATGCTGCAGACTCTCCACCTGTGCTTCAGCCCGTCGGTCGCTCTCGAGAGGGACAAGAAGGACCGAAAATGGCTCTTGGATCGCCGTCCTGTTGACAGGGCCCCGATGGTCGTGCTCATCGCCACCTGCACGATCCAGCCCTTGCGACGGAAATGTGGATGCTGGTGTGGCAATCACCGCGCTATTCGGGAGAGTGTGGGAAGTCAGGTCGAACTTGGTCGAGGTCCGTGACGCGGTTTTGCGTTTGGTAGCAAGAGGTGCACCCGAATACACGCCCGACGCGTCGTGGAGACTCGCCATGCGCTCGCGCACTTTGCGGTCCTGAAGCAGATTCGTCACGAAATGCCACTGCGCCTAGGTCGGATGACAGGTGGGTGGTGAGAGCACGCCGACAAAACGGGAAGCGACGAGCAAATGAGCAGACAGCACCATCGTGGACACGACGTAAAGACGCTCGAATAGACCGCCGACAACCTCGCCTATCACAATCAGGCACATCAGTCGAACCGGTACGCTGGATATCAGAGGATGCCCCCCCCCCACCCCCCCCCCACACAATTTAAAAAAAAGGTAGTAAGAATAGTGCGCAATTCTGCATTTATTCATATAATGGTAAGATAAATCACTCAGTGGGCTTGTTCTTTCAACGGGATGTTAGAAACCAAGGCGGGCAAATGAGATCCAAGACGAATGCGAATGGAGATG
>GG745376.1:41107-55243 GCA_000151295.1 Allomyces macrogynus ATCC 38327 | reverse complement strand
GGAAAATCAAGAGTGCAGCAAAAGAACCCTCGTTCTGTCCTACTTCCATCCCATCCCAGCAGGTATCTGACAGGAGCATGACGGGCCTCCGCAATGACGGCCGTGCGACACGAGAGCGGAGCAAACGGCGGCTCGACCTGACAATGACTCGGAGCTGACCTTCGAGTCGCTGCAGTCGTGGCAGTCCGCTGTGCGATGTTGAGGTTGCAGCACGGCTTTCCGGGACGCGCAAAACGAGCAGAAAGACGACCCCGGAACAAACGTAGTCACCCCACCGCGTGCAAGGCTAAGACCGAGGCAATCAATGAGCGGCGGTGCTTGGACGTGTCGTCGTGGAGAAGTTGCGCCAGATTGACGCTCACGTGGGACGGTGAAAGCAAGCCAATGCACAGGACGTAGGGGAGGAAGACAGAGAGGAGACAGATGCGTCGGCGACGATCGGTCAGCCAGTCTGCGAGACCAGCACTTGCAAAAACTGGTGGACAGGTGATAATCAGAACCAATGTCGCTGCTCATCTTGATAAAAACAGGTGGATTCACGCACCCTTGAGTCGTTGAATCGATAGTGCCAGAATCAGGGTCGAAACGGTGACGGTTGAGAGGATGCGTGAGAGATACCAAGCGCCCTTGAATTGTAGACGAGACACGGCCAGAGCACATCAATCAACGCTGTCCAGTCAGGACGTGTCGTAACCCAGAAATCCGTTCAATTCGGAGGCAACGAGCAGCCACGCATGCTTACCACACTCGCTTCAGGTTTGGCCTGGACCACAAAGTAGAAAATGTCGATGAGCAGGCAGGGCAAAATCGTCGCCATGATGCCCACGTAAAACGACGCTGTGCGTGGTCCATTGACAACGAGAGCACTGAGCGCAATCAAAAATGTCACGGTCGACACGGCCAAACATAAATCCATGACCACAATAGTTCGAGACTCGCGGAACGATATTGACATGTCTGCGCGCGGCGCTGGTCCAGGCGCCCATTGCGTCACGCTCGCAAAGAGCGCCACGAAAGAGTCGGCCATATCTTGGCCCATTGTAGTTGAAGTCGTTGCGGTGATAATCTTGCAGGAAGTTGAAATGGCTGAGGTCACTTGTGCTAAATGTTTGGGTTGAGGGGCGCCGGTGCTCGACATATTTCATGTTCTGAGCGAAAGTTGTCGAAAGTGCACGCCAGCCGATGCGAGGCAGCAACCAGAGTCTGAAATCCACGCAGTTTCGCTCAACAATACCCACCAATTACTATTATCCCGTCAGCGCCAAGTCCTCTACAGATTTCTCCACCCTCTATCGTGACGGCTCCTGCTCGATGCGCGCCGTTGTAGTCTCTTTGGCGCGATCCTGCAACGTGCTTGACTGTTGATCCACCGATTGACTCGACCTGCGCGCCGATGCCGACAACTGAGCCGACGAGTGTAGCTCAAAGACTGCCAGTCCACTGCTACCAATCCCTTGGCGACCCCGGACCAGTGGCGCGCCACGTGGTGCTTGTGGCTTGCTCGGCCCAGCCGCCTTGACCATGAGAGACGCCCGTCGTATGATCTCACGCGGATCGGCCGAAAATCTGGACCAAACGGGCGTGACCGCGTTCCGCTCCGCAGCGGCCACGCTCGCGGCGGGCGCGCTCGACGTTTCCTGCAGTCTTGGCACACGCTCGCGCACCAAGTGGTCGTGCAAGAGGTCCATGACAAACTTCCATTGCGTCTGGGTCAAATTTGATCGTGAATCGAAATGGGCGACGTGCCATGTCCGATTAACGAAGCGATCAAAGAGACCGTACCATGGTGAGCGCAACGTACAGCCGCTCAAAGAACGCACCAAGAACCTCGCCTACCCCGTTGAACGCAGTCAGCCAGGAAGGACCGAAGGTGACACTTTGGGCACCCAGGACATACCACATAGGCTCGGCAACGCCAAGAACACGCCGATACCCGCGGTCAGCATCACAAGCATGCCCGCTTGTGCCCCCATAATACGTACGACAAGAGCCTTGACCCGATGATTGGCTCGGATCAACTGGCGCGTGGCCTTGAGCGACGATTTCTGCCTGGTCGCGACGGTTACATGCCGGCCTTGCGATTGGAGGACGAGGCCACGCAAGCGCAGAACGGTCATGAACACGATAATCGAGCACGTGCAGTCGCCGAGTGCGTTGATGGCGAGGACCGAGGCGACAAACGTGCGGCGGAACTTGGACGTGTCGCGGAACAGCAACGAGAATTCAATTTGCGCGTAGGACTCGGCGAGCATCGTCACACACGTGGCGCCAAGGAAGAGCACGGCGGCAAGGCATACGCGGCGGCGGCTGTCGGTGAGCCAGTCGGCAAGGCCAGCGTGTGCAAAGACTATCAGCGGGACATGGTTGAGTGATGAGCTGCGAGTTTTACACACACGCAGACCAAACGAAAATAGATGCACCTTTGAGCCGCTGGATCGAGAGGGCTAGAATCATGGTCATGACCGCAACATTCGAGTGGATGCGACCCATATACCACGCTCGCTAGCACCGCCCGTGTCGATGGTCAAGGAGGATTTCGCGGTCCACAATCCAAACAAGCACAAGATCGGAAACCAGCCGGTCGCTCACAACCGGAACGGATTCAACAGCTTTTCAAGCACGCAGACATACCCGTCCAGCGTCGGCCTCGCCAAGGACGACAAAGTAGAAAATGTCGCTGAGCAGGCATGGGAGAACGGTCACGATCACGCCAGTGAAGAACCATGCATTGCGCTTGCCGTTGCTGATCAGCAAGCTCAACGCCGCCAGGAACGTCAAGACCGATGCCGCCAAGCAACAATCCATGATGAGGATGATGCGCAGATCACGGTATGCCAGCAGGTACTCGTCAAGGGGCACCGGTACATCGCGCATCAACACGCTGGCACGAGCTGTAATGGCTGCTTGTTGATCGACATTTTCGCTCATGAGTTGAATGCGGGAGGTTGGCCGTGCTTCCAGGGTCTCGTCATCTGTTTCTTCCCTGCTGCGTGAGCTCAAATGGAGCGCTCGCTGGATTTCGCGCGCGAGCACCAAATTTGTCAACTTTATCAGACGCGCGAGACGAAATGTTTGCAGCTGCAGCCACTGACGACTGCCCAGTCTCGAAGTCCCTTGTTCAGCTCTGGAACGACTAAGGGATCGAGAAAAAGTGACTACATTAGCTGATTTGCAAGTCTTCCCTTTTCTTTTTTTCAACCAGCAGCGCGCTCCTGTCCCAGAAGTCTTGCTCAACCTTCTCCACCCACCTGTTGCCGCAGCGGCGGTCCACGTCCGGCCAGAGCTTGCTGCAGCCCTCGCGGCACTGCCTCTGCCACTACGATCGATGTTCCACTGCGCATCTCGACACGCAATGGGTCCGTCGACCGCACTGCGGACTGGCCGCCGCTGCCGCTGCTCGCTAACCCGACAGGCCCCTGTGCCTCGTCCATGACTCTCGACGCTCTCGTCGAGGCCTGCACGGGCATCGACTGCGACGCCTTTGCGCCACTCGGTACCCGCGACGCTGACGAAAACTTGGAACCCGGGTGCATCGCAGCCGGAGCAGTCGCCGCAGGACTGGTTTGTCGGCTCGGCACCATGCTCGACAGCTGCTCTTGGACTTGACGGTCGTCGAGCAAGTCCATGATGAACTGCCACTGGATCTAGAGCAATGGCGCCAACTTGATGAGCACGACGACGAGGCCAGAGGTAAACAGG
The DNA here is from genome assembly GCA_000151295.1 of Allomyces macrogynus ATCC 38327. Taxonomy (NCBI): domain Eukaryota; kingdom Fungi; phylum Blastocladiomycota; class Blastocladiomycetes; order Blastocladiales; family Blastocladiaceae; genus Allomyces; species Allomyces macrogynus. The sequence goes on along the minus strand of GG745376.1, from coordinate 51,544 downwards.
TGTAGAGTGCTCACCATGGCGAAGAAAATGTAGGCGCGCTCGAAAATGGCGCTCCTCGTGTCGCCTACATGGCCGCATGGAGGTCAGACCGTCGCTGATAGACATGCTCGTGGAACTGCTGCACGCACGTACCACGTATCCCCGGCTCTGCCAAAAGAACGCCAAATCCCAGCGTGATTGCCGCGAACATGCAAAATTGTGTGCCGACGACGCGCAGGACGAGAAACAGAAACCGGCGTTGCGCGCGCTGATCCGCACCGCGTCGTCGCATGCCTGTCAAATCAGGACGATGCTTTCGTGCCCGCAAGACTGATCTGCGAATGCGGACAACAACGACAAAGACGAGCACCGTGCATATGTAGTCGCCTAGCACGTCAACCGAGAGAATGACAACGACCAGGAGGAGGCGGTATGGGAACGTCTCAGGCAGCGGGCGCGACAGGTCGGCGCTTGCGTAGGAAGCAGAGAGCAGAATAGCACACACGATGAAGAGAAGCAAGACGGCGGCAAGACACACGCGAATACGGCGGTCGGTCAGCCAGTCGGCAAGACCAGCGCGTGAAAACACTGGTGCGTGGCCAACCGGTTGTGAGTGCTCTTGACCAGCAGGCCAGGCAGCATAGCGCAAGGGCACCTTCGAGACGCTTGATGGAAAGGGCGAGCATCAGAGTTGCTGGGGCGATTGCCGCGAAAACACGGGCGATGTGCCACGCATTCTACATTCAAGCGCCTGGTCAGCAAATTCGTGAGTTCACAAGCCAAGACTGATATGCCAGCCCAAATCATAGAGAGCAAGAAGATTGAGGGCACGGACTGGGTTGATCCCTGAGCCTTCCAGGACGGCAAAGAACAGAATATCGGACAGGAGACATGGCGAAATGGTGATGGCAACGCTCGCGTAAAACCACGCGGCACGTGCACCCTTGCGCAGCATCAAGTGGAGCGCGACAATAAACGTCAGGATTGACGTGGCAAGGGAAGCCGCCATGGCGACGATGGTGCGTGGCTCGCGGTACGACGCTGGAAGATCGTTGCGTATCATCGTGGGTTGCAAAGTGGCGGCGCCAAAGCTTGCAAACAGCTGTTGATCAATGTCGGCCTTGATGGGCGATTACGATTCTTGTTCTAGGCAATGCGAGAAGTTGGTCGTGCTTGGGCGTTAGTCCTTCTGGACCGTGCTCATCTTGATGCATCAGAGTTCAAACTCCGTCGCGACGTCACTGTGTTCGAATGTTGTGTGATGTCTGGCTGACACCTCATCAGAAAACAAATTTGTCTGCAGCGGCTTTCAAACATGTCATGTCGCTCTTCCGGCGGAAGGCGGCACCAAGCCGGCGCGCAGACACGGTACCAAGCCCATAGATATCTGCAACAATGCTGAGGAGTCCCTCGCTGTTGCTCTTCAAACTAACTGACGGCTTTGGCAACCCGCACTGCGATTGCTGTCCTTGAATCATTGCATGTTGGTGATGTTGGTGGCTACGAGCGATTCGTTTGCAAATCTTTTCATCCCGTCTCTGTCAGGCAGTCAAGAGTGCAAAAGACTAGCGGTGTGATGAGAAACGGTTCCAGCAACATTATCTGCCAAGGGACCCCAATGAGTATTACTCAAACAAGCCGCAACACTATGTCTACTTTCCAGACTTTTCATACCAGTCCTCCTCAACCTTCTCCACCCGCCAGATGCTGCTTCAGCTTCTCGCATCCAATCACAGGTCGCTCCAGTCCCTGATGGGTCTGGTCGCGTGACTGACAGTCGACTTCACTTCACGCTGCATGGCACAACGGCCCCTCTCCCGTCCCCCCCCCCCCCCCGGACGGCACATCGAGCGCGCTGTTGCTTCTCTCCAAGCCGCCATGCTAATCCCATGCATGTTACGCATCAGTTTCGACACCCTGGTCATATCTGCACGGGCATGGACTGCAACTGCTTTGGCTCGGACGGTCCACGAGCGGCCGCCGAAGACTTTGAAATCGGGAGCATTACATCAGCAGCGGCGCCACCAGGACCGGTTTGTTGGCTGAGCATCATGCAGGACAGTTGCTCCTGGACTTGTCGGTCGTCGAGCAGGACCATGACGAGCTGCCACTGAAGCTAGTCGCAGCAACGTAACGCGTAAGAAAGAGGAAGTGGCACGGAACGATGAGGTGGAGAAGCGAGCAAGTGACCCGACCATGGCGAAAAAGATGTATGAGCGCTCGAAAATGGCGCTCCTTGTTTCGCCTGTGAGAGATGCATGACCGCATTCATGTTAGCAAGTTATCCTCGAAATTGCGAGTGAGAATCGACAATTATATGTACATACCGCGCATGCCAGGTTCCGCCAACAGCACGCCGAGCCCAAGCGTGATGGACGCAAACATGCCAAACTGCATGACAACAACGCGCAGCACGAGGAAAAAGAAGCGGCGGCTCGCACGTCCATCCCCACCACGACGCAACAAACTGGCCGTGGCCGGACGGTGCTTTTGCGCGTGCAGGACCGATTTGCGAATCCGGACGACCAGAGTGAACACAAGCACAGTGCAAATGTAGTCGCCCAGCAGGTCGGCCGAGAGGATGAGAACAACTAGGACACGACGGAAGTCGAATGTTTCCGGGAGCTGGTGCGTTAAGTCGGCGCGCGCATACGAGACGGAGAGCAGGATCGTGCACGTGGCGAAGAGAAGGAAGACGGCGGCGAGGCACGCTTGTAGGCGACGGTTCGTTAGCCAGTCGGCGAGACCAGCGCGAGAGAAAACTGGCCAAAACACGTTCCAAGTCAGCGCTCGAACTCTCAATGCGTATTCACCACACTCACGTACCGGCGAGCCGTTGAATGGACAGCGCGAGCATCAAGGTCGTAGGGGCGATTGCTGCAAAGACTCGGGCGATGTGCCACGTATTCTGCAGAAAAACCGGGCCGTGAGGAGAGGCCCGCCTGAGCGACAGCAAGTGATTTTGGGAGCACCAACCGCGTTGATCTCAACGTCTTCAATAACGACGAAGAACAGCAGGTCGACAGCAAGACACGGGGTAATCGACGCAATGACGCCCGCGTAAAACCACACGGCGCGCGCACCCTTGCGCAGCATCAGACGGAGCGCGACAAGCAACGTCAAGATGGACGTGGCAAGGCATATTGCAATGACGATGATGGTGCGCGGCTCGTGGTACGATGCTGGAATGTCTGAGCGCGGCCTCGTCTTGGCGGTGCCGCCAACGTCGACTCGAAATGGTTGGTCATATTCACCCATGGCAGCAGCCTATCTATGATCGGACTTGGGCGTGATGCAACGGATGGATTGAGCTGGAATGCTAGAACTTGTCGACGGCAAATCATGTCCTCGGAAGATGCGACCGCCGAGACGGTGCTTGTCTGCAGAATTGGACTGGCTCGAGTTTCGTATTGCGGGCCGCGACCTCTCTCTACATGAATGGAAAATGACACCGGCCGTGACTGTGGACCGAGGCCAATCGTCTCCGCCTGCGAGTTGGTTGCGACTTGGAATGGATAAATCGTAAAATCACGGTGCGTGACACGTTGTTCGCGCGGCAGCATTGATTTTATGTCCACGTAGATTTTGCGCTATTTACTAACTTTTTCGGCCAGCGCGGCCTCAACTCGCTGCAATCACAAGAAATTAAGCGAATATCACCGACAACCACGATCATGGCCGCACCTCACGCCTTTGCCACGGAGCTCACCGTTGCCCTGACCGCTGTCCATGCGGCAGCCCGCGTCGCGCGCCATGTCCAAGCAACGCTCGTACCCGTCCAGGACCGTGTTATCAAGGAAGACAAGTCGCCCGTGACAGGTGCGTTATGATGGTGGTCGAACGGGGAGTACACGATGATCCTAGCTGATCACACGAATTTGCGTAGTGGCCGACTTTGCCAGCCAAGCTGTGGTCGCGTACTACCTGAAGCGGCACTTTGCCACGGACCGGATCGTCGGCGAAGAAGATGCCGCGGCCGTGCGCGAGCGGCCGGATCTGGCCAAACGCGTCGTGGATGCGATCCGGCACGCAATGGTGGGCGAGCCGGCTGCGGCTGCCGTCACGGATGACGAGGTAAATACTCGCCCTCTTCTCTTCCCCCGTTGTCCCGAAAACTGACCGCTCTCCGACTATGGAGTGGCTCGAACTAATCGACCACGCCAGCACCGCCGCACGCGGCCCCGTCGGCACGACCGAACGATTCTGGACGCTTGACCCGATCGACGGCACCAAAGGGTTCCTGCGGCGGCAACAGTACGCCGTATGCCTAGCGCTCCTCGACGCGCAGCAAACCGTCCAGGTGGGCGTGCTCGCGTGCCCGAACATGCCGTTCCCGTCCCTCTCCACCACCTCATCGCCGACCGCAATCACAGGCTCGCTCGCGTGGGCCGTCCGTGGTCACGGCGCGTGGCACGCGCCGCTGACAGACTCCTCCGACATGCCCACCGCCATCCCCCTCACCGTCGCGCCGCGCACTTCAACAACCCTGACCGTGATCGAATCCTACGAGTCGGCGCACGCGAACCACGCGCTTTCACAGCGCGTACAGGCGCGACTCGCGGTCCCAACCGCCGTCGTACGCATGGACTCACAGGCCAAGTACCTAGCAGTCGCCCGCGGCGACGCGCACGTGTACCTGCGCGTTGTGGGCGACGTGCACTACCGCGAAAAGATTTGGGACCATGCCGCAGGGGCACTGATCGTGCACGAGGCCGGGGCCGCGGCGGTGGATGTGACGGGTCGTGCGCTCGAGTTCCCGCGCGAGGGGGTCATGGTGCGGAATGTGGGGGTGGTGGCCACGGTGCGCGAGGACGGGTTGTTGGAGAAGGTAGTCAACGCGGTGCAGGAGGATGAGGTTTTTGCGCGGTATGCGGCGACGGTGGTGCAGAGCGGGGCGAGCCCGAAGATGTAATGGCTGCGGATATTTAGTGGTCAAGTGCAACGTGTATTACTAGCGAAAAATTTCGTGCTGGTTTGCGTCCGTTCTCCCGATCCCAAGTTCAAAAACAAAGAGTCAACTGCCTTTGCCCGAGTCGTGAGCGGTCATCCTCGTTTCAGCACCCCACGCGACAAGTTGGCCAAGAACTTGCCAATGGTCATCGTATCGCGCGGCCGCAACTTGTCCACCGTCGAGTTGTACCCGCGCGCCACGTACTCGTCCACGTCGACCTTTTTCTTGTCGAGATCGAAGCGCCCAATGATGCGCGAAAACTCAACCGTTGTCAGCGCCGTAACGGACGCGCCGTGGTACTGGTAGACGGCGTTCTACACGCAGGATCAGCAGGTCGTTAGTTTCCTGTGCCGGCCGCGAAAAAAAGGCAGGGAGATGCGAGCGTACCTCGAGATCCTGCATATACTGCGCCCTCTCCTCCATCTCCTGCAACTTGACGGCCTCGACAAACGCCGAATCCGCATTCGCCCGGAAAAACAGCGGATAGGTCGTATCATTCGACCCGGGCTGGTCAACATCCAACGCCGTCGTTAACTCGGCCACCTGCGCGGGGGTCTTGTGTTTCCACATTTCCTGGAGCGTCGAGAGAATCACGGTCTTGGCGAGCCGGCCCGTCGCGATCCCGTCGTTCAAGTTGGCGTCGAGTCGGGCAAACGAGGTGCGCAGCGTCTCGACGAGTTGGTGCACGTTCGCGTAGACGGATTCGTTGAGCCGATCTTCGAGAATGTCGAGGAAGAGCCAGCAGTCGGTCGATTGCTTCTTGTACTGCCGGCACGCCTCGACCACGTTGTAGCCCCACTCCGCGATCGCGTCTTGCATCGAGAAGCGTTTCTTGAGGTAGAGGTAAAAGTACTCGGACAGCTACAACGAGGTTCAGCGGGGCAAGCGTCAGCGCGAAAGTCTCGCGGGAAACAGATGAGTGAGTAGACCAGCTCCATAAACGTACGTGCGACGGCTTGCCCTGCCGCTTCTTGTCCTGGTCAAAGACGGCCTTGGTCGCCCACACGTCGCGGATCAGCAAACAGCAATTCTGCCGCGTCAGTTGCCGGTTCGGGACGCGACCCTTGAATCTACATTCGAGAGCGGCGTCAGCACGGCAAAAGCGACACCGCGATCGGTCCAGAAGACGCCGACGTACCGCAAATAACGCGGCACATGCGCAGCCAACCCCAACCCCAAGAAGAACGCCTGCTTTTCCTCGGCCTGCCGCTGCCCCTTGAGCGATCCCGCCGGCGCTTGAACTGCCCTCGTGCCCGCCTTACTCCCAACCGAATGCAGCGACAAGCGGCTCCCCGTCTTGGACGTCGGTAGCGTCCCCTTGGATCCGGCGCGGCTCAGTCGGCGGTCGGCGGCTCCGCCGCCATTCGCATTAGCCTGCATGACAGCCATCCCGCCGACCCCACCGGCAGCGCTGTACCGCGTGCACATGTGGATGAGCGTGACGATGGTCTCGTTGGCGTTCATGCCGTTGCACGGGCTCCAAAAGACTTCAATGTTGCCCGAGCACCGCTTGGCGATATAGTCCCAGTCGGGCGTCACGTGCTTGAGCCGCTCGGCAAATCGTTTTTCGAGGTCGCGCAGGATTTGCTCGTGCTTTTGCTGCGAGTCGAGCACTTGTTGGTGCTATGTCGTCGGCGTGAGGGTTGTCAGTGAGGAAGGGAGGGGGGCACACACGATCACGACACAAAGGAAATGGGTATGCGAACCATCTTAACCGTCATACTCTGCTGGTGCTCGAACCGCGACTTGTAACTGTCATGCTCGGCGCGCAACAGCTCGTGTTCGTACTTGGGCACCGTATCCTTGTAGGCCTCCTTGAGCTCGGCAACCTTGTCCTCGGCTGCGCGGTTGCTCTCGAGCACTGCCCACAACCATGTCCACAGTCAGCTCACGCAACCCTCAGAATCGAAGTGTGACAAAGGCACACGCACGCAACGCGTTCTGCCGCTGCAACGTCTCGACGAGTTGGTCCTGCTCGGTGACGCGGCGCACGAAATCCTGCACGGTCCCCTGCAACTTGTGCTCGGCCTCGACCAAAATCGTCTTACTGATCTCCTCTTCCTTGAGCCGCGCCGACTTGTCGCGCACGTCGGCGGTGAGCAGGTCGCACCTGCGCCGGCTCTCGTCGAGCTCAGTCTTTAGTCGCGCGGCTTCCTTGGCCCAGTGGTCCGAGTCGTTCCTACACCCCACTCCCGGTGTCAGCCAAGCGACACAGGCAAAAAATATCATGTGAAGAACGGTCACGCACTTGACGTCGCCCACACGCTTCACCAACTCCTTGACCGTCTCGGCTTGCTTTTCCGCCACCTCGTACTTGTGCAGCGCGAGCTGGCTCTCGAGCGCGGGGATCTCGCGCACCTGCGCCTCGAGCCGCGCCAGCGCCTGCTCGTACTCGTTTTTGATATCGCTTAGAAGCGCGCGGTAGGTCTTAAAGTCCTCGATGAAGATTTCTGGTCACGCGACACGCGCTGTGAGCGTCCCGTCCACCACGCACACGATCCGCGTCGCCAACGTACGGAATGCGTTCCGGTGCACACTGAGCCGTGCCCCGTCGCCCGGCGGTTTCCTAGACCGCAAACCCCCCACCCGACGTCAGTCACGTCCATGCGCGAGATCCCGAGCGAGACGCGACGCAGCGTACGTGTCGGCACCAAGCTCGAGCAACTCGCGGCGCACGAACCGCGTCAATTCCACGAGCAGTGCTGGGTCGCCGCTGGCCGTACGGAACGCGACGGGTCCGAGCGTCGGGTCGGAATTATCGACGGGCGGCGGCGGGTCCCATGCGCCGCGAACGGTTGGCCGAGTCCGTGCGGATGACGGGCGGCTTGTGGGGCGCGCTGAGCTGGGGCGCGACATGGCGCGTGAGGGCAGTGGGGTTGCCGGGTCGGTGTCGGACGCGGAGGGTGGAGGTGCAAGCAGTCGCTGCGGGCCGATTTTGCCGGCGCTAGTTGGGCGCATCATGGTCATGGTGGTGAACTTAGAGCCAGAGACGGAACTTCATACGATGTCGGCCGCGACCCGAACCCGGCTGTGCTGCGTAACATGGTGCGGAGTGGTACGTAGGCCTGGCCGGTGCGGTACTCGTGTTGCTCTTGGTGCTGGATGTCAGAACTTCGCGTCGAACGCTTGCTGCATAAAAGTGGACAGCGTCTGCTCGCTCAAGCGCGCCAAGTCGATACGAGTCGTTGAGGATTTGGTTGCTGTTAGTCGCGCGCAACGTCGGGCGGCTCGTCCTGACAAATGCCAAGTCGCGGATCACGGCGAGAATGCCATGTTTCTCCGTAGTTCGCAGTGTCACAATCGCGATTCACGGGCGGTCTCCGTGACATCGCAAGCTATATGGTCGTTTGACGCATGAGCGCCAAGCGTGACGACGAGCTGACGAGCAATCAGGAAATACGGAGATCGTCGTGTCGTGCTGTATCGAGGCGGCCTGACCACCGCACGATCAAGGTGCTCTGCGCTGAACGTCACACCGAAAGTAACGGAGAAACCATGCTCCCGCCACCGCTCTCTCAACATTACGACAGTGACAGCACCCATCGCAAAAAGCGATTCGCTGTTCGTCACCGCCTCCTGCACCGAACCACCATCCATCGAGCTCGCAACGGCGCCCTGTATTCGCATTGTTCCTAAAATTGGCCCTTTCCCACCACCACCTCGTCGCGTCGACTTAGTGGCCGTGGTTGCGCTCATGCCACGGCTTGTGCTTGGTCATGAGGTAGGGCAGGTCCTAGTCGGCACAATCGCACGGTCAGCATCGCGTCCTTCCCCTTCGTCCTAACAATCCATTATCGCACACCAACGCACCTCCTTGGCGCGGTACATCATCCAGAACCACATGACCGAGCCCATAAGCGTGGCGGCGCCCTTGTGCCACTTGCCGGCCTGGTAGACGACAAACTTGGTGTGGTGCATCGTGTCGGCGCCGTGGCCCGCCATTGTGTCGAGGTAATTGGGGAGGGCTAAGGCGGACGCGCCCGCGCGCGAGTACCCGGTCAGTGTCGTGTTGCAGTTGGCACGAGGACTGGCCAGTCGTGTCAGTCTGGCGCGACCGCGGCGGCCGTAAGTCGGTGACCCGCCAGCACGGTAAAAACGAGTATGTTCGTGCGCGTCTTGTCCACCCGGCAGAATAACAGCCGACACGGTCACGAGTGCGTATTCGTGCACTGGGGTCGCATCGGGTGGTGACCGGACTGGCCGCACCGACAGGGCCGCGGATGGCGGTCGTGCTTGCGATCCATCAAATTGAAGGATCATTACGTGTTGGTTGCGGCAAGTAGGTTGGCCGTGTCGAGCCGATGGATTGGAAATGGCGGGCAACCAGATGAAGCGCGTACGTTGGGCACAATATCAGAAGAATCAAAGTGGTCAAGCATGGCCGAGCGACTCAGGTGACTTGCGATGGATATGGCACCTCGCGCCGCACCGCACCTGTTGCTCGCCTGCTTCAGCCAGCCAGTAAGAAGAAATCGAGGACGTGCGGGTCGTCTGGAGCAACCTGCACGCGATGCCGTCGCGTCGGTCGTGAGCACTTGCCGTACTCCTCGCGACGTCGTCGTAGTCGAGCGTGGGCGGGTGGACGGCACGGCGGCAGGCGCGACGACGTCGCCAGACGCAAGGCAACACGACGCGACCCGTCGGCGACAACCCAGTTCACCAGCATGCACTTACACACGGCGCCGGCGCGCATGTCGGCCGTCTTCCGGGCCTCTTCAGCCTGTGCACCTGCGTCCAGTCATCAAGCATGTGGCCGCGCGCGAAGCTGTGCGACGCGGTTAGGCGCGAGTTCCGACCGTGGAAGCCGAGAGAAGCTGTGGTGAACTCTGCCCTGTGTTGGTGGTGCAAATTGCTTCAGCCTGCAGACACGTCCGGCGCACTCAGCCCACGATTTCTGACCGCACACCGTCGCGCGACCCTCACGACCGCTCACGACCACTGCGATCCTCTCATCAGCGTCAATCACCACGGTCGCGCTCGTCATTCATCCACACTCTGCGGAGAGCGCGCGGGAATGCACGGCATGCGCGCGCGCCGCGCCCGACCAACGTCGCGCAATGATCACAAACACGGAGCGATTGTTGACAACGACTTTGACGACCGACAGCTGCACAAGGCACTCTATCGACCAGCCCTCGCGAACCGCAACCCAAGCACTCTGCCGCGCACGACAATTTCCATCAGCCCGGGGCGACCGTGCCCTCGCGCGGAGGCTATAAAATGCGCGCGAGCCCCCGCCATCGACGAACCCGCACTCGAGTCGTTTTTCTCGTCCCCTCTATCACCACCATCCAATCATCACCATGGCCGCTCCCTCTGGCGAACTTCCCGTACGTGTCCGCGCGCGACTGTCCACCCCGCCAGCGCAACGCGCCCAAGTCGCGCCAGTGGCACCGACGCAATTCCTGACCACAACTTGGTGAATCGTCCCATATCCAACATAGATCGAGGGCGGCGATCCGTTCGACTTTGGCGGCGCGACTTACGACAATGGCAGCGAGCCCGCC
>GG745377.1:279829-328351 GCA_000151295.1 Allomyces macrogynus ATCC 38327 | reverse complement strand
GCACGCGATAGCAAGCGCGGAACTGGGTCCGGGTCCAGCGGGCAACGCCCGTTTCGTATCCTTGATCGGGTCGCATGGCCATGAATCGTGCGTGTCGTGCGTGCGCGCGGTGGGCACGGTCGGGTGCAGGCGCACTGTAGCGTGCAGACCGCACCGAGCGATGGGGTGGTGCGTGGTGGGCGAAGAGCTCAAGCAGCGAAGTGTTCAGCAACCTGCCAGGGTGGTTAGTCGGGTCTCGTCTCGCCACGAGGACAGAAATGCTCACGAATCATGGTCATCAAAGTTTGGTTGGGTTGGCAGCAATCGCCCAGAGTCACAATCCATATTTGCAAAATTAAACGATGGAGGGAGAAAAACCGAAATTATGTACGCGCGAAAAACCAAACCCACAACAGCACGGCATAGGCCGCGGCCCAAAGACCTTACTCGTCCTTCTTGGCCGGCGCCGCCGCAGACTCGTCGGGCTTCTTGACCTCCTCGTCCTTCTTCTCCTCCTTCTTGGCCTCCTCAGCCTTCTTCGACCCGGCCTCGGCAACGACATCGCCCGCATCGTGCTCGGCCTTGGGCTGCGCGGCATCGCCCGGCTTGGCGGTACCCGCAACGAGCGCAACGTTCCACTTTTGCGCCTCCTCAAACTTGGCCTTGAACCGCTGCGCATTCTCGGCATTCGCAAACCGAATGGCGAGCATCTCGGGCTTGACCTCCTCCTCGGAGAAGTCGGCGAGCGCCGTCCACACCCACGACCGGTCCGACCCAACATTGGGCGCGAGCTTCATGTCCTCGGTGATGATGTGGTTGGCGCAGATCTTGAGCGTCTTGTCGCGGCGCATCAGGACGCGGATCTTGCCCGTCGAATGGTTCAGCATCAGACGCATGTCGCCGGTGCCGCGCTCCTTCCATTCGACGGCGGGCTTGTCGAAGCGGAAGAGCTTGGCGCGCCTGGGTGGTTGGAAAAGCGAACAGCGTTAGCGTCCAATTGCACGCGTGGAACAGAGAGAGGGCGTTCAGGCAAACACAGAGGCGTACATCTTGAAGATCGGCACCTCGTCCTCCTCGAAGGTCTTGACCTCGACCTCCTTGAGCGTGATGACCGGCTCAAAGTGCACATCGGGCTCGGCCTCGTCGACCTTCTCCTAATTCAGCGGTTCGCCATGGGCGCGTCAGCATTATGGTCGCAACGAAACGCGGAGCGGTGGTCGGCGCGGTCGCCGTGGTGGCCGTCCGGCGGGTGCGGTCGGCGGCGGCGCAACGCACCTCCTCGGTGTGCTGGACGGCGACGGTAGGCTCGGTGGCGCTCGACATGGTGCGTTGCAGTAAGTTGGGTCGGGGTTCGTCGAGGTGGAGGTCGAGATCCGGCAACAGGAGAAAATCGATTGCTTAACAGCGAGGACGGTGACGAAGGCGCTCGTGTGCCTTGTGTGCCTCGTGCCTTGTGCAGAAGGCGCGGCGTGCCGCTGGTCCTGTGGCCGCCTTGCCTGCAAACGAAAAGCAAGCCCAAATCTTCGGTTTCGAGGCGACAAGAATCGAAAACGGTCCTGACGACGGTCCACGCGGGCGCGGCGTGACCGCGACGCGTCGGGAGACAGATGTCGCATGCTTTGGGAGACAAATTCACCACAACGTCAAGGAAACGTCGACAGAAGCGGCGACTGGGCGGCGACGACAACGACAACAACAGTTCATCACAACGACGCCTTCATTCATTCATCGTCAAAGTCGCCAACAACAGATACAGTGTCCTCCACCAGTCCTCACGCCCCTCGCTCGCGCAGCTCCTGCGCCGACCCGGCCACCGATGCCGGGAGCTGCACCTGCGCCGGCACTGCTTCCTTCTCCTCCTTACCCTTGGCCACCAAGTGCCGCGGCGTCGTCTCGTTTTCATCAGTGAGCCGCGCGCGAGACCCAGCCACTGACGCTGGCAGCGGCACGTACGCCGCGTTGCTCGCGGTAAACTGCAACCCCTGGCTCGGCGCGCGCCGCGGGGGCACCGCGACTGCATCACGACTTCCCAAGACCGGCGGCGGGAGAGGCGCGTCTGCCGTGGCCGGGCCCAGGATTCGCGCACGAGGGCTGCGCGACGCTGCGACCGACGCGGATGCCGGTCGGCTCGGCGCCTTGGCTTCTGCGTTCGGCTGCGGGCTTGCTGCTGGCAGATGCGCGGCACTACCCGGCCGCGATGCCACCGTGCTGCGCGATGCCGGCAGCGCGACCCCCGCGGCAGCGGCAATCAGCGCGCTTGACTCGACGGCACGCAGCGACGGCACCGACGCGCTCTGTGCAAGCTTGCTCTTGGCCAGGTTCTGCGCGGACCGCGCGCCCGAGAGCGCTGTGCGCGACGCCGCCGCGTACGGCGACTGCCGACCCGTCTGGCTGGAAAGGACTTCCGTCGACGCGTACGTGGATGCCGGGAGCGGTACGCCCGCCGGGTCCACACGCGTTTTGGACGTGACACGGATCGAACCAGCCGATCCTTGACGTCGCCCCGGTTCGGTTGCGGCCAGGTTGGCCACGAACGTTGATCGCGGGGCCGCAAGTGCTTCCTCCAACCCGCTGAGAATTGTCGTCGGTGCTGCAGGTTCGACAGGTTCGCGGTCCGCGAGCGACGACGTCGATGCAGGGAGCGCTGTCTCGGCCGCGAGTCGGATACTGCGGCGCGATGGCGACTTGCTCGCGGGCAAGGTCGGAGGTGATTGCGGGCGCGGCGCGAGCGCGTCGTGCGACGCGGCCTTTGTGCGGATGCGGTTTTCAGCGGCACCGGAGCTCGGCCGTGCCATGTTGGGGTCGACATGCGTTTCGACAGGCGTCGAAACTCGGAGTTCGCCTACAGGCCACCTTCCGTGAGAAATGGCCCTTGTCAAATGGAAACACAGTGGGAGGAAGTACCAATGCACAGATCCTGCGAGCCGCTCGTCGATAGCGCAACCGACTGTGCCGCCGAGGGCGGGAGTGCTGTGCCGCGCGCGAGCACCGACGACCGGGACCCGGCCAGCGAGAGCCCCGCCGACGGTGCGCGCGACATCGCCGCCGAACTCGCCGTCGACAACGGGAGCGGCACCGCAGCAGCCTCTCGCGCCGCGGGATCGCTATCGTTCCTCGCCACTTGACGCGGCGGCGAGTTGGGCAGCGGCAAGTCCATGTTGCTGGTCGACAGCGACCAGTCGGCCATCGCCTGCAACTCGCGCGTCCCCTCAAAGTCGTCGCCGGTCGGGAGCATGTCGAGCAGCGCACTGTTAGGTGGGAACGACATGGACATGAGCTGGCTCGTATCGAGCGTCGCGTCTGGCACGAGTGAAGCGCTGCCGAACGACGGCCGCGTCCCGGCACCGGCCAGGAGCGAGTCGACGAATGAGCCAGGAACTATAGTCAGGGTCTGCGACGCCGTGACTGACGCGGGCAATGGGACCGTCTCGGGCAGAGTTCGTGACTCCTCCAGCATGAGCCTCGACCTCGACGCGCGCGTGCTCGGCGCGAGTCTTTGCGAGGCTACGACTGACGCGGGGAGGGCGAAGCTCGCCGGATTCAGTTGTTGCTCGGCATCGACCTCGGCTTGCTCGATAGCTGCGGAACCCAGTAAACCCGTGCGGCTGGCCGGCACTGGTGGCTCATTGGCCAGCAGACTGGCGTGCGAAGAGCCGACTGATGGCGGCAGCGCGACGTGCTCGGGGTCAATCTGGGACGCTGAATCCTCGATCGAGGGCTCGTCCTGCCCGCAGCCTGGCGACACGAGCTCGGCATCATGGACTTGAGCGTTGCCGGACGGCAATAACGACAACGATCCCTTGACCTCGACGACCGCTCGGTCCAAACTCGTCGCGGCTGCATCCGCACCTTCAAACGCCAACGCTTGCGAGGCTGCAACAGACGCGGGAAGCGGCACCAAGAACGGCTCGCTCTGGTCGGACTCCAACTCCCGATCGATCCGCTCCTCACTTTGCGCAGCGACCAGCTGCTGCGACGCCGCGACCGATGCCGGAAGCTGAACTCGAAGCGGATCCGCAGCCAAATGTGCATCGCTGATACTGTCATCGTGCGGCATTTGCGAAAGAGTAGTCGAGATGGCCCGGGTCGACGCAGTGAGCACAGCGCCGGACGCCAAGACCGACGCCGGCATCGACACGTCGGTACGGCTGGCATCACTGCTCCTTGAGCGTTCAGGGGCGAAGGTCTGGGACGCGGCTACGGATGCGGGGAGCGGCAGGTTCGCGAGTTGGACCGACTCGGCTCGCGGCATGGCCGCTGGTACACTCGAATCGAGGGGATTCGGTCTGGTCAGGTTCGCAAGCGACGGCGCCATCGAGGCAGGCAGCGGCACGTTGACGTGCACGTCGCAGTGGTACTCGGTTCTCTGGTCCAAATCGAGCGCTTGGGCGTGTTCCTCGAAGAGGACCGTGGACCGCGTGAGTTCGCGGCGCGACGACGCCGACGCGGTCTCAGCCGGTTCAGCCGACTCGGTTTGATCCGTCGGTGCGCTCTGGTAAAGACTAGTCCCGGCCAAGCTGGCGAGTGATGGTGCCATTGATTCGGGAAGCGGCACATTGGCGTGCATGTCGCCACAGTACTCACCGCCAACTTGGTCCAAATCCAAGTCTTGAGCTCGCTGTGCAAAAAGAATCGTGGACTGCGTGAGTTGGCGGCGCGCCAACGACGCGGCCTCGACGGGACCAGCCGGCACGCTCTGGTCGCAACCGGACCCGGCCAAGTTGGCAAGCGACGGCGCCGTCGATTCCGGGAGCGGCACATTGGCGTGCATATCGCCGCGGTACTCACCCCCTTCGAGTTCCAAAGCGCGAGCCCGCTCATTCAAGAGAATCGTGGACTGCGTGAGCTCGCGGCGCGATGCAACCGTCGCGAATTCCTCAGCTTGTGGAGCAGCCATTGTACCACTCTGTCTCGACTCGGCCAAATTCGGGGCCAACGAGTCAGGAAGCGGTACGTTGGCGTGCATATCGCCGAGATACTCGCCGCGCGGCTCCATTTCGAGTGCACGAGCTCTTTCCTCGAACAGGATCGTCGATTGCATGAGTTCGCAGGGCGGTGCGGAGGAAGCGGGAGCATGTGACTCGACCGGCTCACTCGTGAGCATCTGAGACGCGGCGACCGAGGCCGGTAGCGGAATCGACGCTGGTTGTGCGGCTTGGCTTGCGACTGATTCGGCCGACCCAGTGTCGCGCAGCAGCTGTAGCGACGCGGCCACGGACGCGGGCAACGCGAGCGTGTGCGGCTGCACGACCTCGTCGTTGGCGTCGGCGTCGGCGTCGACGGCCGACGACATGGACGCTGCAATCGACGGCGGGAGAGGTACAAGCGTCGCGGCGTCGTAATCATAGACTGTTTCGACGTCGGAAGAGGCGTTGATTGGGGTACCTTCGTTCAAAACATTCAATGACGACGTGATCGAATCAGGAAGATGGACAGCGGAGGCGTCGGAATCGGGCGCCGGCTCGTCATTGACCGGGAACACGGCTCCAAGTGGTGCAATTCCTTGTGCTGGTGGCGTGAAGATCACTTCACGTGATGCAGCGACCGAAACGGGCAGTGGGACTTGGCCGAAATCAAACGACTGCGACTTGGCCACTTGGGAACTGAACCCGGCACGAACCGCGTCGTTTCGTGCAGATGCTGACCAGTCACTGGCCGACAGGTTCGCCGTTGGCGCGGGCTCGGGTTGATTCAGCGCGCTCAGCGACGCTGCGACCGACGCCGGCAGCGGCACGCCGCGAGCAAAAACATCGTGGTCACCGCCAACCGTTTCGGTTGCTGGACCTACCGCGTCATCCTTGGCACTTCTGCTTGTCGCCAAGAGCTCGAGCGGCGCACTGACCGATCCCGGCAGCGTAGCTGAGGCGAGGACATCACGAGAGCGCGAATCAGCAAGCGAGTTCATGGAAGCCGCGACCGACGCCGGCAGAGGGACGAGTCGCGGGCTGGCCGGGTCACTGCTGACCTTTAATGGAAGTCTTTCAATCACCGCGTTGTTGCTCCACGATTCCGACGGTGATCCCGGCTCGAGCGTGTCGTCCGATTGAGGTGTGGAAACGGCGTCCGAGATAGCGGCCAGAGTCATGGATGCGGCGACCGACGCCGGGAGCGGAACGAGTCGTGGGCTCGAAGCATTCTCGTTACGCACTTCCTCGAGACTCGACGGCGTGTCGTTGAGCAGCGCCCCCGATGTGGCCACAGAAGCTGGCAGCGGAACACCGTGAGCCAACCCGGCGATGCTCGTCGCAGCGAGGCCCAAATCGCGTAATGACATAGTCGATGCGGCAACCGACACGGGGAGCGGCGCGCCGAGCGGGTCGGCTGACAGCGTCGTTTCCAAGCCTGCAACGCCAGAAAGCGTTTGCGACGATGCAACCGAGGCCGGGAGCGGGATCAAGCACGCCTCGGTCGCGTTGTCGAGCTGCTCAGCGGCAGAAGTGTCGCGGTCGCCGAGCAGCAGAGTCGAGGCTGCGACCGAGGCCGGGAGCGCGAGTTGGCTCAGGTCGGCGGGCGCTTCGGCAATAGTGGAACTGGAACTGGCGAGAATGGCCGCGGATGCTGCGACCGATGCGGGTAATGGCACTTGATCGGCGCCAGTCTCGCTCACCGCTTGCGGTTCGATCACAGCCGAACCAGCGAGCTGAACGGTCGAGGTCGCCACTGAAGCTGGGATCGGAACAGAATGCGGACTGAGCGCCAGCTCGTCGGGCCCGTTGAACAAGACCGTTGATGCTGCGACAGATGCCGGCATGGCGACCAGTCTCGGGTCAATGGAGTCCAGCTCGTTGGTGTCGCGCGCAGAGCTCGCCGTAGGGCCTTGTTCCGGTTCCGTCCCCCTTGGCACGTCGTGGACAAGCGCCTCGTCCTGCGGCCGAGCCTCGAGGCGGGGTTCGTCGGGCGCCATGGTCTGTGAAGCCGCCACGGACGCGGGGAGCTGTGAGTTGAGAGCCACGTCCAAATCAATGCGACTCGTAGATGTCGACCGTGTTCCAGGACCGAGCAGCTGCGTCGACGTTGCGACTGAGGTCGGGAGTGGAGCGCCAAGCGCAGTCGCAACATCGTCTGCAACGAGTTGCTGGGATGCGGCGACAGACACGGGCAGTTGCGCGGCGATTGCTGCGGCAGACAGGCTGTCATGAATGTCGTGGACTGAATGGGTGAGTGGGTCGGCGACAGAAGGGACTTCGGTGCTATCTCGATCAGCGGCCAGCGTCTGGGATGCCGCGACCGACGCCGGGAGCGCGATGCCGGCAGCGCGATCCGCAACGTTATCGACGCTCGAGGCAGCGGGCAGCGGCGCCGGTTCTGCCGACGCTGCGGGAACAGACTCGACGTCAGCGCCGCGCGGTTCCTGCACAAGCATCTGCGACGCGGCGACCGAATCTGGAAGCGGTGCGCCAGCTGCCACGTCCACGAGGCGGCTGTGCCTTGCCGAGAAAGTCTGCGACGCAAACCTTGGCGCGGGAAGCAGGGCCGCCGCGGGGTCAACGTCGAGGTGACCGATGGGTGCCAATGACTGCGACGCCGCAACCGACGCGGGCAGCGCGATCCCGGCCGCCAAGCCCGACATACTCTCGCGGCTTTCTGTCAGGGCTTGCGACACTGGTGGCAATGATGGGCGCGGCTCCGTTGCTGTCGCGTCGGCCGTCTCGGCTTGCGCTGCGGGCAACTGCGTGTCGGCTAGTGGAATCAATGTGCCCTCGGTGGTCGGGACCTTGACGCTTGTGTGGCTGCGTCCCAAGTGCTGCGAGGCGGCGACGGACAGTGGAAGTGGGAGCTCGCTTGCGTCGCGCAACAAGTCGAATCGGCTCGTCAACGTTTGTGACGCGGCCACCGACGCCGGAAGAGCCATGCTCGCGGCCATTCTCGCGACTTGGTCTTCGCTTGCAGCCCGCTCTTGCAAACCCGCAGCGGCCACATCCATTGGGCGGGACTCAGCGCTATCGCTTTCGGGCGGCGCTAAAATGGTCGACGCGGCCGCAGATGCGATGCCAGCGGCACTCGCCACCGACTGGTCGTGGCCCGAGGATTGGCGGGCGGGCACCGGTGGCGTCACGTCGCCGGACTGGGCATCGTCGCGGTCGCGCGTCAGCATCTGAGACGCGGCCACCGACGCCGGCAGCGCAATCCCAACAGCAGCACTCATCAGATGGTCGTGGGCCGTGGTATTCGACAGCGCCGGAAACAGCGCCGGAGACAGCGCCCGCGACAGCGCCAGGACCTGTGACGCCGCAACTGAGGCTGGAAGTGCTTGCCCAGCAGCCACGTCGAGTGAGTCGCGACTGCGAGCCAGCGGCTGCGACGACGACGGCCGCAGCGGTGCAGGTTCCACTTCGGCACTCAGGTTCTGCGACGCGGCGACCGATGCTGGAAGCGCGACTGCGAGAGCACCGGGCGAGATGTCGTCGTTGCTGCGCGCCAATACCTGCGACGCTGCCACGAACGCGGGCAGAGCGACGCGCGCGGCGCTCGCCAAAAGGTCGTCGCCGACGGACGACTGCGCCGGCGATTGGGACGTTGTTGCCAACGGTTGTTCGAGCACGACATCGTCGCCACGAGCTAAAGTCTGCGATGCCGCGACTGAAGCCGACAGAGCGATACCCGCGACACTTGCGAAAAAGTCGCCGCTGCTCGCTGGTTGCAAAAGTGCGTTGATTGGTGCCTCTTGGGACTGCTGGTCGATCGGCGACGCGACAGGATCGTCGCGACGAGCCAAAGTTTGCGATGCAGCCACAGACGCCGGGAGAGCGGCGCCGATCGCACTTGCCAAATGCTCGGCCGACTGCGACGGCGCAACCGCGGCCGCGGGTGATTGTTCGTGGACGGGCGACGCGACAGGATCGTCGCCGCGAGCCAAAACCTGCGACGCAGTCACCGATACGGGGAGAGTGACGCCTGCGATGTTCGTCAAATGGTCATTGCTGATGGCTGCTTGCGCGTCCTGGATGAGTGAGGCAAAAGAATCGTCGTGACGAGCCAAAACTTGCGACGCGGCCACAGGTGCAGGCAGAGCGCCGCCAGCGGCACTCGCCAAATGGTCGTTGCTGGTGATCGGTTGCAATGGGGTATCGGCCGGTGCCGCTGGCGCTTGCTCGGTGACGGGTGACGCGACGGGCTCGCCGGGACGGATCAAGACCTGCGACGCGGCCACAGATACGGGCAGAACGACGCCAGCGGCACTCGCCAAGTGGTCGTTGCTGATGGCTGGCTGCATTGGTTCCTCGGTCGGTCCCGCTGGCGCATACTCGTGGTCAGCCGATGCCGCATCGTCGCTGCGACCCAAATCCTGAGACGCGGCAACGGAAACAGGCAAAGCGACGCCAGCGGCGCTCGCCAAATGATTGTCGCTTGCCGCCGGTCGGGCCGGTACGTCATAAGCTGAAGCCGGAGATCCCTCGTGAACGGCGGGCGAAACGTCATTGGTGCTGCGCGACGGCACGTGCGACACGGCCGCGGCGACGGATGCTAGCAGCGCGACCCCAGCGGCACCCGCCAGCAGGCCGCTCCCAACGACAACCGGCGCCGGTGCGCCCGCCGGCGCGGGCGGGTGAGCGCGGGCGCTGGATGCAACGGTGTCATGACTCCCCGACAGTCCCTGCGACGCCGCGACCGACGCGGGAAGTGCCACCACACCAGCGGCGCGCGCCAAATTCTCGTGACTTGTCGTTGATCGCGACTTCACTGCGACTGGAGCAGCCATGATTGGTTCGGACCTCGCTTCAGCGGTGCCGTCAACTGGCCGGTGCGCCAGGACTTGCGACGGCGCGGTGGACGCGGGGAGCGCGACGCTAGCCGAGGCAGCCGTGAGATGGCTGTCGCTCTGCGCCGCCCGCACGTGTTCCGTGCTCTCGTCGTGGCCCTGGACCAAATTCTGCGACGCGGCGACCGAGGCCGGAAGCGGAGCGTGCGCTGCGAGGGTGTCGCGACTGCTCGAGATCGGCGTCACGAGCGTGCCGGCGGTCGTGGCGGCCACTGGCGCTTGCTGCTGAGCTGCCGCGAATGCGGGCGTGGGCGCGTTTTGTTGGGCCGTCTCCGGTTCTTGCTCGGTCGGCGCGGAATGAAGGTTCTCGGCCAGCATTTGTGACCCGGCTACGGACGCCGGGAGCACCGTCGTCGCTGCAGCCAAATCCATGTGCGACGCGGTCGATTTGGGCGATGCGATTTCATGCGCCGACTTGACCAGGAGCGCCGACGCGGCGACGGATGCTGGGATCGCGACGAGTGCCGGGTTGAGCGCAGGCTCGTCCGCCGGCACACTCGCAGCGCTCACGGTGTCGACAACCTCGTGCGCGGTGGCACTCGCTTCTTGCGCAGGCACCATCTCGTCCTTCACCAGTTCCTCTACGGCCGCAGCCGACTCAGCCTGTAGCACCATGCTCGCCGACACATCCCGCGCACTCCCACGCTGTGGTTCTTGCTCCATCTGCACCGACCCGGCCCTCTTCGACGCCGACATCGGTCGATCCGCGCCACCGGCGGGTGCGGCTATCGGGACGAGAGGGTCAAACGCCGACTCGAACGACGCAGCCGACCCGCGGAACGACGCGAGCGACCGCATCGATCCCGCACGCGCAGCCGTGTCCTGTACCGACGCCGTACGCGTTGCTGGCTTGGAGGATGGTCGCGACGACCCCATGGCGGGGTTGCGGAGCGCTTTGCCTGCCGATGCCGGGCGCGATGCAGACGCGGATTTGGCAGTGTCGCGCCGGGCTTCGCCGGGGGCGAGAATTTCCGACCGGGACATGAGTGTCGTATCCTGGGCCGAGGCGGCAGGGGCCGACTCGGCAGCATTGACGCGCGCAAGACTCGCGCGCGACCCGGCGGTAACCACCCCGCTACCGAGCCCGCTGCAGTGCCGTGCAGCCGCCGACGACGCGGTACGCGACATGGCCCCTTGTGGAGCGTCAGCGACCATGCTCTCGGCGCGACTCGCGCGACGCACGTCGGTCTTACTCGCGGACTGCGACGCACGCACGTTTTCGAGCGACTTGGACAGCTGCGACTCGGCGTACGGTGACGCCGTTACGGGTCTGGTGGGCGTCGCGGCCCCGCCAGCACTCGGCGTGCGGCGGACCGATGCGACCGACGGCGACTTGGATCCGAGCGCGGCCTTCGAGCCGGTGGGGGAAGTCGCGGCTGACCGGCGGCGCGGGTCCTTGATGGGCGTCGCTGGCTGTGGCGGCGGTGCGGCGGCAGCGTCGGGTGTTGCAGCGGCCGGTTCGGCCTTGATCACGTTAGTGCTTGCGCGGCGCTTGCTGATCCGGACCTGGCGAATGATCTTGCCGAGATCCCCGCCAAGGTTGCCGATATACTCGAACAGCAAATTTTCCGTGCGCGTGAACTCGGCCGGGTCCATGGCTACGTCCTCTGACCCGCCGGCGGCCGCGGCATCCGCGCGCTCGTCCTCGATGATGAGCCGGTGCTTGAACCGGATCAAGTCCTTGAGCAGTTCCGGTGCGTCGACGCCGTATCGGAACGCGAGCAACAGGTGCGTCTCGCACGATTCCGCGTCTTGCGCGTGGTAGGCCGCGCGCGACATGGCAAAGTAGGCCTCAGCAACGATCGCCTTACGCAGCGGGTCGGCATCAAACTGGGGGACGCTCGTGACTTTGGCCACCAGATCCTCGCCGAGATGCTGCACGAGGTGGTAGTCGCGCTGCTGGAACGCCGCGTGGATGGACAGCAAACTTGCTTCGAGCGCCTTGGCTTCCTCGGGCGTCGTCGCCTGTGGCGTGACCAGCGCCTGGTTACTCGTCATGGCCCCAATCGACCGCGCACTCGTCGAGCGCCGACTGGCCTGCACCCCCGTCTCGGTCCTTGGCGCCGGGTCCGCCTGCACTTCCGAATCGACCCCGCGCGAGGACACGACCTGCGTGCCGGCCCCGGCCGTCTCGACCAACGCAGCGGTACTCGTCCCCTTGCCGCGCATCCCCGGCCCGACCAGCTGCACCCCGACCTCCTCTGTCCGAGCCGCGTCCGTCTGCACGTTGCGCGCAGTTACGCACGTCTCGCTTGTCTGCTGCGCCGACTCCAACGCATTGGCGGCAATCTGCACCATCGCGTCGCGCGCGACCTTGTTGGCCGTCTGCGTCTGGCTATCGAACACGACCGGCTGCGTCTGCTGAGCGTCGTCGCGGAACAGTCGCGGGTCGCTATACTGCACGGCGGTCTCGGCGAGGTGCGCGGGAGGGGACTTCGGAATCGCCGTGGGGACCAGGTCGGGGTGGGACGTCGGTGTCGGCGCTTCAGCGAGAATCCGGGTTCCGGCGCCGGAGGTTTGGCAGTGGCGAAGACAGCGACGGCGGCCACGCGCGGTGCGGGGACTTGGCCCGCGGTCGTGGGCCGGGCGCGTCGTCGTCAGCTCACTGCCCGACTCGGAAGCGGCATCCCAGCTAGCACTCCCTGGCAGGGAGGTATGGTTACTCAGCGGACTTGTCGGCAAGCGCGCCGTCGACTTGCGCGGGACGATGACGTGGCGCGCGGCGGGGTCCGCGGCGCCGAAGACTGTTGCGCGTTCGGCCCCCACGGTTCGCGTCCTCTCCCGACCGAGGTCAGCGACGCGGTCGAGACGTCGTGTGGCGGCGCATCAAACTCGTCCTTGAGGTAATCATTGTAAAACTCGGCGACCGGGTCGCGGCGCGCGTCTTCCTCGGCACCTGGCGTTGCCGCGCGGCCGCGCACGTTGGCGCTTTTCGGGCGCGCCTCGGCGGCGGGAACTACCGCAGCGCGCGCAGCGCGTGCCCCCGCTGGGCGGCGCACAATGTCAGCCGATCCCGGCCGTGTCGAAGTACCCCACACGGCCGAGGTGGGCGCGAGGTCCGCGCGAGTCCCCGCGGTCGACGATGTGCGCGACGATTGCAGGTTGTACCGCGACGAAATGCCCGACGCGTGGATCCGGTGTGCTGGGACGGGAGGGAGCGGGGCGGACGCGGACACGGCGGTGGGCGCGGCGGTCGTGGCGCGTGCGGTCGGGCTCGCGGTCGTGGCGCGAGCGGGCGAAGTGGGGGGTGGGGATGCCGAAGGGGACGCCGACGATGAGCGAGCGGCGCGAGCGGCGGCAGCGGCGGCCATGCGCGGCGCGTAGTGTTCCGTGACTTTGGTCCAGATGTCGCCGCCGCGGCCGCGCAGGCGGCGCGAGGTGGCGCTATTCTCTTGCGCGTGCCGAAGCGCGACCTGGTCGAGGATGAAGGAAAGTCAGGGCGCGGGTTCGCGGGGACGAGGTGAGTCAGCAGCGGAAACAAGATGTACTTCGACTTCGCGGTCAATATCGCGCTGCTGCGCGGACCGCTCAAGGTCAGTCTCGCGCTCGGCGCGGTCGAGCGCGAGCTGCGCGTACTTGAAGGTGCGGTCGTCGACAATGTAGCCGTCCTCGTCGATCTGCAGCGGAGAACTTGGTGAGAAGCATACTTTCACATCCAGTTGGCCAGCGTCAGTCTAGCAACGTACGACGCCCAGCGAGACCAAGTGGTGGCGAATCGACGGCGTGTTCAAGTGGTCCTGCAAGTACTCGTCGAGCAACGGCTCGTAGGTGGGCATGCTCGTCGAGACCAAGTTCACGTCGTAAGTCTTTTCGCGAATGCGCATGAGCCGGAATTGGTGGCTAATTGATTTCAAACGTCAGTCGACCGCATCCATGCCCCACCCGCCAATCCAAGAAGACCAGATGAAGGTACCGCTCGCGCTCCAAATCCTCGGCATCCGGCATCCCCGCGGCGGCCGCCGCCACCGTCGCCGCCGTCCGTGCGCGGGATCTCGCGCGGGTCGCTGACCGAGTACGGCGCGCCGAACTGGCACCAGCTCTTGGCGAGGAGGCGGCATCCATGGCCGCCGCCGAGGTTGTCGCCGACGACCAGGCGGACCGCCGGTCATCTTGGAGGGGCTGGCGGTCCTCGGATCGAGCGCGCGTAACGGGCGGCAATGGCGGGGAAGGTGAAGAGGTTGGGGACATGGTGTCACGCAATAGGGCGCGGTCCTTGGCGAGCCAGTCAGCGGGGAAGGCCGAGCTGGTCGCGTCGTGCGGTGCGGCACCGCGGTGCATGGTGCGGGCTCGCGGGGCCGGCACGGGAGGGAATGCAGCGAGTGACGGCGTCGGGACAGTGCGGATCCGGAGAAAATGTTGGGAAATGAGCCGAGTGATCGGCTTGTCGTGAGGATCGCGGGTTGTGGAGGAAATGGGGGGCCGCCCGGCCAGCAGGCGGCACAAGAGTGGTGGTGCGGGTGCGACGGGGAGCAGGGGCCGGCAGAGCAGAGACGGCACGGCGAGCACGTCCCGGAGCACCCACGGCAACAAGTTGCGGGCGGGCGAGAGCGAGCGGTGGCCGGCAGCAGCGGGGCGACG
This sequence comes from Allomyces macrogynus ATCC 38327, assembly GCA_000151295.1. NCBI lineage: Eukaryota > Fungi > Blastocladiomycota > Blastocladiomycetes > Blastocladiales > Blastocladiaceae > Allomyces > Allomyces macrogynus. The sequence continues at coordinate 314,034 of GG745377.1, read as the reverse complement.
GCGGCGATCGGTCTGGTGGCGGTCGGAGACGGTGGTGTGGTGGGAGACAAGATGCGACGCGCTCTGCTGAAGCGACCTTTGGCGTGACTGCTACGTGAACTTTCCCAGCGTCTCCCACCTCGAGCACTTGATCGCCGTTGCGATCAGTTCTGCAAATCGGTCGCGACCTCAACGGCGCGCGCTGTTGATCCGCGCCTGATCCCGCCCTTACGCGCCGCGCGAACCACCCGCACGCGCCCGCACGCGCCATGGCCAAACCGTTCCTCGCCTCTTACTTTTCCCTGTCCCCGCGCCATCGCCTGGCCCTTGGCCTCGGTACGGTCTCCTCTTTGCGCGCACCCGATTGAACTGTGTCTATTCGCGTTGCTGACGACGGTGCCGTTCCTCTCCACCCCACCCGGTGCCAGCGGGCGTCGCCGTCTCGCTCGCCGGCCTCATGGCCGCCGACTACCTCGAGCAAAACTCTAAGCTGTCGGCGCAGGCCAAGATCGACGCGATTGCCGCTGCAGCAGGCAGCGGCACTCCCTCGTCGTCGTGACCGCACATCCGAAAATAAAGCTGGCTCTACCCTTCTCGCCAAGTGTCGGCCGTTGTCTATTCCCCACCCACTTCTTCATCGTCCCATCAGTCGGTCTCCATCCAGTCTCTTTGTCTCCGATCCCCGCTCTCTCTCCTACTCGTACTGTAATCCATCCGTGCCGATTACACGCGCTGCGTCTCCGAATACTCGCGCCGGTCGCGCGCCGCCTGCAGCATCGCGTCGGCCGTCTTGGCGCGCGCATGTTCGGGAATCTCCGGCTCAAACGGCTCAAACTCGTACCGGTTGCACAGCGAGTAGCCCGACCGGTTGGCCGCGCGGTTGACGCGTGCGGGCGAGGTGGGGGTGCCGGGCGCCATCGGATCGTAGCTACAATCGGTCGTCGATGTGAGTGTAGATAGATAGATAGAGAGAGAGAGAGAGAGAGAGAGAGAGAATGCACCTCGCCGAATACGACGTGTCCCACGACCGGAACTGCATCTGTGCGAACAGATCGGCCTCGGCCTGTTCGCGCACGGCGCCGGAGGGTTCCTTGAGCCCGTTGTCGACCTTGACCGGGCTAGATCAGGGGGGACGAGGAGTGAGTCTGATGCGTGCAAAGCCGGACCTGGAGAGACCCCAACGATAACGCACTTGTGCATCTGGTCGGCATTTGCCGGCACGAGGAACTGGTGCTCGAGCCGACTGCGCTTCCGCAAGTGTGCCAAGTAGAACGGCTGCACGCGGTACGGCTTGGTCGTGTCCTACTCCACCTACCCGCGTGAGAATCCATCCAAGTCGGGCACCACAGCGAAAGAGCCGCACAATTTCCGGCAACACCGCGTCCGGGCGGTTATATCCCGTGGCCCCGACAAAACTGACGGCGAGCGCGTGCTTGGCCCGCTGCACGTCGCGCGGATCGTCGAGCTCATCGACACCGCGCTCGGCCTTGGACAAGGTATCCGACAATCCGGCAATTTCGTGCGGCCGGTCGCGAACCCACCCGGACTCGTGGTCCATGCCTGTCATGGGCAGCGTGCGGTCGACGTGCGGGAACATGGCGTGCTCGCGGTAGCTGGCCTTCATCGTGGACTCGAACTCGGCCCATTTCTAAACATTGAATGCGCTCAAGAAACGTTCAAGAATAGGGGTGGGGAAGCCGCGTGCGAGCGTAAAACGTACGCCGTCGAGTTTGACGTCGGCCGCCGACTGGACCGGCTGGTACTTGGAGAGCTCTGGGATGTTGTTGATGCGCTTGGTCGTCTGCACGTTGGGCGGTGCCGCCGGGGTCGTGAAACTCGTGCTCTGCGTCGTCGCGAAATGGTCGGTCATCCTGCCCATCCACCCTGTCAGTTGCCCTCCACGCCAGCACCCTTACCCGCCGAAAGCACCCATACCGAAACTGAACCGATTCGTCGACGCCCGCATCGTACTCAAAGCACGGCAACAGATTCCGCTGGTACCCCGCAGCCTGTACGCGCTTGCCCACTTTCCCTGCCTCGTCGTCCCACCGAAACTGCGTGTTGAGCGTGCGCTCCGTCGCGACATTCTGCATCGTGTTGCGCGCATGAAAGTAGGTGCAGTGCGTCGTCGCGTAAAACATGCGCGGGTCGGTTTCGCCGCCGGCACTGCACCGCACGAGCAGCGAGGGCTTGCCGTCAATGGGGGACCGCGGCGCGTAGGCGGCGGGTTTGGCCGGGGTCGACGGCGCCGAGGCCGAGCTGGGGTAGCGCATCGTGGAGGATGATGGGGGCATGGAGGGGGGCGAAGGAGGAGAGCGGGCGCACGGGCGCGAGCGATGCGGGCGAGAAAGTCGAGATTGGAGCGCTGGGACGGAGATGGCTGCCAGGTTGCTGGCGAGAGCGAGGTTGCGTTGGGCGCGGTCGTGATCGCCGGATATCCGTGCAGCAGCGGCGTCGACGGATCGCTGGGCGCCAAGTGCGGCAAGTCTTCGAGGCAAAGAGAGCGAGGACGGTGGAGGGTTGAGGTCGTCTATGAGGATGGTGCTAGGGCGTGATCCAAGTGATAAATCGCGGGCGATCAAAGCCGATCAGCACGCGTCTCGCGGCTAATATCACATCATCAAGTCGCCAACTCGTAGTTACATTGTCTCGTCCAATTGGGCACGCATTGGCGACCGCCAACGGTGTAGAGCGTCTCGCCTGCTCCATCCGCTGCAAGTCTCCTGACGAAGTCAACGCGGAATCGAAAGCGGGAATCGGTTTCGGTGACGCTCCACCCGGCCCCGCGACGACGCGACCATCGCATGTATCACGGCCAAACCCAATCCATTATGTCCAAGAAAACTCCAACCCTCCTGCACCCTTCACACCATCCATCCATCGACCACCATCGCCTACCGAAACGGCATCACCTGGTCCTCGCCAACCCAATGAAACCGGTACTGCGAGAAGAGCCGCTCCACTCTCTTGGGCGCGCGCTCAATCTGCACCGCCCCCTCCCCGTCCACATTCGCACTCCCCTCCCTCCGCCTGCGTCTCCCCTCGACCTCATCCAGGAACCGCTTCCCCCTGCGCAACTGCCCCCAGACCTCCTCAAACCACGCGTCATGCGAATAGGTCACCCACCCGCCATGCGACATCACCCGATGCGTCCTCCCGCCAAAATCATCCGTCGCGTTCGACCGCGCCGGCAGCGGCGGGTACCGGGCAAACAATGTATGCAGTTCTTCGTGCAGGCAGGCAAACCAGAGCACCTGCCCGAACGCGCGGTGCGCGAGTAAGGCCAGCGCGGCCTCGCGCGTCGCCGGATCCAGTTGGGCCGCCGCGTGTGCGAGCTCGTGCGCGTCCATGACGGGGATCCCGTGCGTGTTGCGGTTGCCGTAGAGCCACGCGTGGCGGTTGCTCATTTGCGCCTCGCGCACGGCCAACTCGGGCTCCCTTGGCGCATCCGGCAAGTGCGTCGCGCCGCGGCCGCGGTAGACGTACCGCGCGAGCGCGGTCGCGCGGAACCGGGCCCCCTCGTGCGGACTGTACCGTGTGTTGAAGAATTCCTGGTGGTACGGGTTGTCCATGGGCGCGCGCGCTGCCGCGTGGGTCGCGCCGCGGTCGTTGTTCGAGTCGCGCGCGTACCGCGCGATCCACGCGGCCGACTCGGCGCCGTAATCGCCGACCGACGCAAACGCGACGGTGGCGCAATTGATGCGGCGCTCGATTTTCGCAAGCACGCCGCGCACTTCAAGGTCGCGCGCGTACCGCGTGTGCCAGTAGTGGCTCGTGATCGACCGGTTGCGCGCCATCACGTCGAGAAGGCGCGCTACGAGCGCGGGCGCGGGCGCCGGCAGCAACACGCGTGGGAACGGCCGCGGGATCACGAGCGACGGGTGCGTCCACTCGGGCGCGCACGACGGCGACGAGAAGCACGGGAAGTCGATGGTCGACGGCGAGACGGACGTCGGCGACGTGGTTTGCCGGCCGAGCGCGAAACACTGCAGCCGGTCGTCGTGGAAATGGAGTGGCGGATCGGGCGGCTGAGGCGGACGCGCAGTGCCGAACCAGAACGTGCACGGGTCGAACGGCGACGGGATTGCGACCGGGTGGCCGCGGATCAGGTGCTGCGGCGCGAGGAGGGACAGCGGCATGAAGGGAAAACGCGACGGGTCGAGCGGGAGCGGCGACGGGGGGCGCGTGAAGTCGATCCGGCGCGGCGGTGAGGGCGTGTCGGCGTGCTTGTGCGTTTCGGGCCAGCAGAGCTCAGCGTCGACGTGGATGATGGGCCCAGACTGGTCATGGTTGTCGTACCCGCGCACGAGCCGTCTGACGACGGGCTGCACGACAGGTCTGGGCGAAGCGACGACCACGGCGCCGGCTGCGGCGGGCCCGGGCCCGGGCGATGCAGCGCGCTTGCGCTTGCTCGCCCGCCGCGGCGCTGGCGGCAGCGGTCTGCGCGGCGTGCGATCGCCGTCGTGATGGGCATTGGCAGACGATCCGCTCGAGGTCGCCGAGGCCGTGTCGTCGGTGCCCGTCGTCGTCAAGTGTTTGCTCGCGGTACTTGGACCATGAGCCCCGTCCTGGCCTGTCGTCGTGGCAGTACTACACCGCCTCGCACCGCTCTTGCTAGCAATCTTCTTGCGCGTTGAGTCCTGCGCCCACCTTGGGTTGACGGCGCGCGGCAGCGAGGCGAGGTCGAAGGGCAAGTCGGGCGCGGACTTGGCGCGGCGCGACGTGAGCACGCGCCACTTGTCCTTCATGTCGAGCGCTGTTGACGATTACTAAATGTCAGTGTCTGATCGATACTTGAGCACGACCCGAGGAACAAGACAATCCGTACACGTCCGGCACGCATCAAACACGAGGTCCGGGTCGGCTGCAATCGTGGCCCACGCGCCAATCCCATGCTGCCAAACGAATAGGACCGTCAGTCCGCCATGCTGGTTGCAAATGACGCACCGAATGAGAACCGCACCTTTTGCACACCCTGGATCAGTGAATCAATCTCGTGCTGCCCCCAGCGCCGCCGTGGGCGCCGTTCGCCGTTCCGCGCCGCGTTCTTGGTGCGTTTGGCGCGCAGTTCCGGCTGGACGGGCTGCAAGAGAGCGGTCGCCGGGGGTAGAGGCGGCGGTGGAGGGCTGGCAGCGTGCGGTGCGTTGGGCATCGCGGCAGCAGACGAGGACGAGGACGACGAGGACGACGAGGACGACGAGGAGACCGAATCAGAGCGACAAACTTCCGCGGGCATTGGAGGTGGATTCGACGTGCGCGTCGAGGTCGACGTCAAGGTCGTGCGTGCGGACGATCAGTGGGGCCGACCGCGTCAACGGGAATTCGCAGCCGCGTCACGGCGCGTCCAACAGCGGCAAGATGGAACCGCGGCCAGGTGCCGCCGGCGTCGTGTCCGCGCCGAGGCACGCGGTCGTTGCAGAGGAGGGACGTTGTGTGGGGCGGCGGCAACGGCAGCCAAAGCCGAAATCGCGGGTCCAATCGGAAGGGTGGGGTGGGGGTTTCGATTGCGCACTGGCCGAGTGTCGCGGCCCGACTGAGGCGGGACCGACGAGGACAGTTCGTTGTGGACCGCCGCGCGAACGGACCGACTTCGGTGAAGAGGAGCGGGAAGCCGCGCCGGGAAGCCCGAGGGCAAGGAACCACAGAAGCGAGAGAGGTCGAGCCCCGGGAAATCCCGTCCGCCGCGCGCTGTGCTAGGCAAGGCTGCCGCTTGCAGCCCTATGTATGTCTCCCCTTCAAGGACACGCGCGTGCCGGTGCCGTCGTCGTCTCGGTCGCCGTCCGTCGCGGCGTCGCGGCGTCGCGGCGTCGCTGCATCGCGACGAGGTGGTTCCGGCTGCCGACGAGCAGGCGGGCGGGCGGGGTGCAGGTGAACCTGGCGCAAACCCCCGGTCCACGCCGGTTTCCGTCGCGTTTGGCATAGGATGCTTCTGCCTTCCAGCCTCGTCATCGCCCTGCCACACCGATCCGAGAGAGCACACCGCACCACGTGGCACGCCAAGGCACGCGATGCGGCGCGATGCATCCAACGGCCGCACCTCGAGCAGATTCTCTTCTCCGGCACTGCGATCCCCGGCCACCATCTTCGACACGACAACAGCTGCAAACTACGACCACCGCGGTCACAACGATGATCCTGACGACCCCCCGCGCGCCCGCGGCGCCGTGGCGCATGGTCACCGCACTTCTGGCCCTGGCCGTGCTCGCGCCGGCCCTCGTGATCGCCGCTGACAGTCTCTTCACGGGCGCTAAGGTGACCGAGCTCACGGCCGCGTCGTTCCGCACCAACGTGCTCGACGCCGAGGTCAGTTCTCTCCACCACGTCGTCAACGCGATCCGGCTCTTTTCATCGCGCCATTGTGCCTGACCGACCCACCTGCCTCAACGATCACAGACCACACACGTTGTCAAGTTCTACGCGCCGTGGTGCGGTCACTGCAAGCAGTTGGCGCCCGAGTACGCCAAGGCCGCCACCAAGCTGCGGTCCAGTCTCGTGCGCGTCTCGGCCGTCAACTGCGACGTCGAAAAAGCACTCTGCGCCGAGCAGGGCATCCAAGGGTTCCCCGTCGTGAAAGTGTTCTACACGAGTCCCAAGTCGGGCAAGCGCATTCCCGTCGGTGCGTGGTCGTGTGGACGTGGTGGTTGCACGCCGTTTTGTCGTGTTCGCGATTGAATGTGTCTTTCGATCCATCTATTTGCCACTGACCGAGACAAATCCCCACGCTCGCGCTGAACAGAGTACCAGGGCGAGCGCACCGCCGCGGCCCTCATCAAGTTCACCACCTCGAAGATCCCGAACCGCGTCGTCTCGATCGGCCGCAAGACCGGGTACACGCTCGACGCCTTTTACTCGACCAAAAACTCGACCCTCCCGAAGGTGCTCGTCGTCAAGCCGCCGTCCAAGGGCCGCAAGGCGACGACGCCGCTCGTCAAGTCGCTGGCCATCAAGTACCGCGACCGTCTCCTGATCGGCGACGTCTCGAGCGAGTCGGCCACGGACGCGGTCTACGCCGACTTTGCTGTGCCCAACGACAAGGCCGTGCTCGTAGTCGTGCCCGCTGGTGAGGGTGCGGCGCCGGTCGTGTATGACGGCGAGGTCAAGGCCAAGCCGCTGGCTGCGTTTTTGGACCGGTATGCGTTGCCGGAGACGAAGCGCGGCAAGAGGAAACCGAGCAAGAAGCCGAGCAAGAAGACGGCTGGCAAGGCCGAGAAGACCGACGATGGCGCGTCGTCCACGTCGAAAACCAAGTCGAAGACTAAGACCAAGGCGTCCAAGACCAAGACCAAGAAGACCAAGGGGGCCAAGTCGACCACGACCACGGCGCCGGCGTCGTCGCCTGACGCGGCGCACGACGAGCTGTAGGAGAGACACTTTTTGTTTAGGTAACAGGCATCACACGCTCGCCAATACAGAGCATTTTACCTTGATTGGCACGCAGCACGTGCTGCCCCGTCCGTGCAACGCCGAGCGGGTCTTCGTGGCGGGAGAGGCTGACAGAGGTCGCACGATCGCAAAGTCAGCACGCGTCAGGATTTACGAAAGCGGCCCAAGCGTTGCATGCAACGGCGTGCGAGATGATTATGGCCGGCCCGGTGTGCGTCGTGCAAGAGCGCCACCCTCTCGGGGCCAGTCGTCACAAGGCGCACAAGGCCGGAAAAGACCACACAAAACATGACTCTGTTGGCGGGGTGCGAGACGCGCAAAAACCAAGGCCGATCGAAAATGAAATAATATCTCTCAGCAGTCAGCGGGCCCACGCGAGACTTCGGCGAGGCTGTTGGCGCGCGCCCGGCCCAGTTCCAGGCACCGAGTTTGTCAGCGATCACGCCCGGCACCGCGGCCGCATACCGAGACAAGGGCGTTGCTGACGGCAACACACGCCGCACCGACACAAGCGCAAATTGATTTATCCTCGGTCCCGCGCTCCGGGGCCTGTGTCGCGCGCGCTCCTCTCCTCTCTCTCCTGCACGCTCGCTGCTGCTCGTCGTCGTCTCTCCTCGCTCCTCACTGCCTCCTTGCTGCGCTCTCCTCGGTCGGCCGACCAGTCGCCTTGACCGAACCAGGCCAAGACCCGACCCTGCCGCGCGGCTCGTGCTACTGTTGCTGCTGCTGTTGCGTCCGTTTCCTTCCAGCACACGCGCGCGCCTCCCTTGTTCGTCGACCTCGCTTGACCCGGGCCCTGCCGTCGACGGTCCGCGCGATCCGATCTGCGCCGCGCACCCGCTGAACCCGATCGATCCTCCCCGGCCACGCCGTCTCGATCGCTGTGGCAAGGTCCGTTGGTTTCACCTGTTTCGGCGACAAGCGGCGGGCCGGTGCCAGTGTGTCGGGACCATGCAAACGTGCGGATTGCGCCGTGTTCGGCGACCACGGGCGACGACGGGGGATGATGTGGTTGGTGCAAGCTGCCGCCAGTGGTCGAGCTCGAGCTCGCAAGGGCACGTTTCGCTCGGTGGTGGTCGTGGAGCACGGCGCAACCAACACGCCAAACGGGGCCGTGCTGCACTTGTTGCAAGCCCGCGCGATGTGGGTCCTGATGCCCGGCCCTGCCATGCGAGCACGCAAGCGCGCGCAATCGATGGTGGTGTGCAACGGAATGGCGTATCGCACGGTGACGACGACGGTGACTGACTTTGCCGGTGCATGCGCCATGGCCCTCATTTCAGGTTGCGATCTCGCCGTTCTGTGCCGTACCGTGACTGCGCCTCGTGCCCGCGCGCGTCCGTGCCCATCAATCGTCCATCCGCGCTCGCGCGCAAGTCTTCTTGCGACCAAACGGCGCTTCGTAAGCCCGTCGCTCCCGCTGCTGCCGTCGCGCTTCCCCTGCTCTCTCGCCGCGCTCCTCCCCGCACCCACCCGCTCGCCAGTGAACGATGGGTCTCCTCTCGCAAGGCACGCCTTTGCCGTGGTCCGATGCGCGCAAGTACGCACACCACGTGCGCACGCACGGCATCCAGCAGTTTCTCGCGACCTACCACGCCAACAAGTGTGTCGGCCGCCGCGGCGCGCTGAAATGGGGCGATGAGGTCGAGTACATGCTCGTGCACTTTGACCAGGCGAGCAACAACGCGACGCTGTCGCTGCGCGGGTACGATGTGCTGACGGAGCTGATGCGCGACGAGGAGGAGGCGATCAAGCATGGGTGCGTTTTTGGATTTCCTCTGCTCTGGGCGGATCGCTTTTTTGCATGATTCGATCTGATTAAACGCAACCCCTCGATCCGTCCACCAACGGCAGTCGCCACGTCGACCTGCTGTGGCGCCCTGAGTACGCGCGGTACATGCTCGAGGGCACGCCCGGGCTCCCGTACGGCCTGCAAGCTGTCGAGCTTCTCAAGGTTGAGGAAAACATGCGTCTGCGTCGGCAAACCGCAGAAACGCTCTTGCGCGACAACGAGTTTCTCGCGTCGATCACGGTCTTCCCGCGCCTCGGGTCGCGCGACGGCGCTCCGTTCCTGACGCCGCACTTCGACATGTCGACCGACGCGGTCCGTGCCGCGGCCGCTCCAGCGTCGACGTCACTGTTTATTCCGGATGCGGCGATCAACCCGCACCCGCGGTTCCGCACGCTCACGCAAAACATTCGCGAGCGGCGTGGCGCAAAAGTCGCCATCAATTTGCCGATTTACCGCGACGTCAAGACGCCTTCGCCGTTCCGCGACCCGGTGGTGGCCGCTGCGGGCGTCTACGGGAAATCGCCCGACGGGATTTGTCCACCCGCGACGGCCGAGAATCAGATCTACATGGACTGCATGTGTTTCGGCATGGGCTGCTCGTGCCTGCAGTTGACGCTGCAGGCGTCGCACATGTGCGAGGCGCGCCGGCTCTACGACCAGCTCGGTGTTGTTGCACCCATCATGCTCGCGCTGACCGCCGCATCTCCCGTGTTCCGCGGGTACCTTGCCGACGTGGATTGTCGTTGGAACGTGATTGCGGGTGCCGTCGACGACCGGACCCCGGCCGAACGCGGGCTCGCGCCGCCGACGCCCTTCACGGTCTCGGCGTGGGACGGCAAGGCGTACGTGCCGACGACCGTCACGCCGCGCCGCATCCCGAAGTCGCGGTACGACAGTATTTCGACGTACCTGTCGACGACGGCCGATGCGCGGTACAACGATATCGACCTGGTGATCGACGCCGACATCGAGGCGCGGCTGCGCAAGGACGGTGTCGACCCACTGCTCGCGCGGCACTTGGCGCACCTGTTCATTCGCGACCCGCTCGTGCTCTACCGCGAGTTGCTCGACCAGGACGATTCCGTCGCGATGGACCATTTCGAAAACATCCAGTCGACCAACTGGCAAACGATGCGGTTCAAGCCGCCGCCCACGGCGCACCCGGACCTGGGCTGGCGCGTGGAGTTCCGGTCGATGGAGGCGCAATTGACGGACTTCGAGAACGCGGCGTTCTCCGTGTTCATTGTCCTGCTGTCGCGCGTGATCCTGTGCCTCGACTTGGACTTGTACCTGCCGCTGTCGCTCGTCGACAAGAACATGCAGATTGCGCAGACGCGTGACGCCGTGCTCACGGGCAAATTCTGGTTCCGGCACGCGGGCGTTTACGACCCGGCGCGCAACGCGCCTGCGGCCGCCGCCGAGTGCTGTCGCCGGTCGTGTAGGGCCGAAGGGGACGCGTCGCGCGCAACGAGCGACGACGAGGATAACGCGCCGGTGCGTCCGGCATCGCCACCGGTCAAGAACGGCAACGGCACGTCCCCCCGTGCCCGTGCCCGCCGACGACTGTCCCGGGTGCGCGACGTTTGCGCCGCGGTCGCGGTCCAACTCGCCGCTGCGCCGGCTGGTCGAGACGGCGGCGACGGCGGCCTCGGCGGCTTCGGCGGCGGCTTCGGCCACGTCGTCCCCGCCGCGGTCCCCAAGCCCGGCGTCGGTCGATGGTGATTCCGCGCCCGCGACCTGGTCGTTGCTGTCGATGGACGAGATCATCAACGGTAACTCGGCGGGCGTGCTGGGCTTGGTCCCGCTCGTGCGCATGTTCTTGGACACGCTTGAAGTACCGGTGGACGTGCGCACGCGCGTCGATGCGTACCTGCAACTGATTGCCGACCGCGCCGCGGGGAAGGTCGCGACGAATGCGAATTGGCTGCGGCAGCAGTACATGGCGCACCCGGAGTACAAGAAGGATTCGGTGGTCACGTCGAAAATGGTGTACGACGTGCTGCTCAAGGCGCGCCAGGTAACCAAGGACGACGTGCCCGTGCGCGTGCCGCCTGTGCGGTTCTGAAGTGGATGGTTGCGGTTGGTCGGGTGGCCAGTTGGTTTGGTTTTGTTGGATTTCGCGCTGCTGTCGTCGGGATGATGGATGGTGCGCTCGTTGGTCGTGCTGATGCTTTTGTTGGACTGGCTGGATTGGTTCTTGTTTTTTCGTTGGTTGCCTGTTCTCGTCGTGCTCTCTCTTGTATTGCCCTTCTCGCTGTGTTCTTTATCGTTGACGATGACCCGCCGAAGAAGAACGGAATTTAGCTCGGTTCTTTGCTTCCATGTTGGTCTGGTCGCACTTGCAACGTGGTGTCGGGTGCTGTTGGCGTCGATCACTCGACAGAGGTTTCTGTGCCAAAAGCCACAAACCAGTGACCAACATCGGGTGGGAGGCACGATCGTATACTTCTTTGTATATTTTCAGTCATTGCTGGTCGATCGCAGCGCCGATGTGTTGGCCCAACAACTGTCGTGAACGAGATCAAGCAGCAATCAAAGGAAAATCAGCCGCTGGTTACACGCCTTCAATTGAAAATCTCACTGCCGCTCCACCCCACGCGTGCGGGTCTTCATTCGTACCCATGCCCGACAGTGCTCTTGATACTGTCGTGGCTGACTGGCGTTGGACATGCCTTCCCGTCCCAGCTTGGTAGCTTCGCCATTGCACGGCATACCCGAAATCTGATTGGACTCCCATCGACTTGCCGCCGCAATGTCCAGTTCTGCGCCTCGGTTTCGATATCAATTTTGACAAGATTGCGATCCCGCAGTCGGTGGTCAAGCTGGACCTCGATCGAGTAGCAAACGTGATGCTTGCACAGCCAGTTCGTTGGCACTGTTCTCTCGCAACTCCAGATCTCTCGCATCTTCGCGAATTTTCCATCCGGTTCGCCAAGTCTTTGGCGCGAGACCACGTAGAATCTGTGGCTGCGGCGACAATTCTCTTTTCGCTCGTCCCCTCTTCGCTCACGGTCCTCAAGCTTGCCGACTTGGGCGAATGTGCACTGCACGAGGCTGCCAAGCTCGTACGCCGACTGCCGCGTCTTGCCGAGTTGCATGCGTTTGCGCACCAAAACATCAAGAACCTTCATTTGGTCATGGCCATGCTGCCTCGCTCTGGATTTCCGTCACTCCATTTGGATTTGGGTACGCTCGAATCTCGACAGGCGGTGGCGACATGGAGCTAAGAAGATGTTGTGATTGACCAGTTGACGGCGAGTTTCCCACATTTTGTCGTCGCTTACTATTGCCTCGGAAAGCACTTGGCTTGCTCGTGTGCCGCTGGCGACAAATGCGCTCACAATCGATGTTGACGCCATGCTCCACTATGAATCGTCGGAACTGACGCAAAATCTGTTCGCAGCAACGCTCAAGCGTCATGTCATTATTCAACTCGGCCTGCTTGATCACGATTTCACGCCGGTGTTGAAAATGCTGCCGCCCTTGCTCATGCATCTCGAGCTGCACTTTCTCCCGCGATGCGCTGGCGAGTTTTGCCAACTCGTTCCCGCCGCGCCTCGAGTCGCTCCACCACTTTGGTGCTGGTCTCACGGCGGCAGACCTTTACGTGCACTTGATTGGCGTCTGGCCCTCCACGCTGTCGCATTTCGATCTCTTCTCGCGGTTTGATTTCGTGGACTGCCTTCCCGTGATCCCGCCGAATGTTCGCGTCCGCACGCCTGGATGGCGGCGAATGCACAAGTGGAGCAGCAAGATAAAGTTGCCCGCTGCGGTGTTGGATGCGCTCAAGACGCATTTCCAAGCATTTGATGACATGTGGGCCGATGGCAGCTGTGTTGACTGGAGTCGAGCGTGCATGGATCGTTTGCATTAGTGTTGCGCTGCTCTTGTTCATTCTCATTGATTGATTGTTGTTTCCTTGCTCGCTCAAAAGTGCTCCCACAACCACTTTTCGCTGACCGCGCGCCTGTATTCGCACAAATGGTATGTGCACGCATGCGACATCGATCGTGCGCTGGTGCGCGCCTGCTGTTCAGAGTGGATGGCCCTTGGCATGCACTCCAGCAGAACCTGTGCTCCAGCGGGGTCGCGCAACTAAGAGAGAACAAAGTGTGCGGCGTCGGTATTCCATGCGAACATGTTGCTCATGGAGAGCAACGCACGGGCGAGGTCTTTAGTCAAGAACTGTCGTGTATTTACGAGAGCAGTCGCACGTCGCCGCCAGCCTGCAGGCTGCATGCTGCTGATGCTCAGGTCGGCCATGGTTGTCTTTGTTAACGAGATGCTTTTCGTCAGATGTGCAGTTATAGGATTAACCATTTCGCGGTTCGGAGCACATAGCACCACCGTGAGGCTGCTGGCTGAGACTTTTGGCCATCCTCGTTGCACAAACATGCCAAGTGGCACGAGACAGGCGACCAAAGCGACTGCACAAACGCATCGTTGACCATGATCAACAATGACCGCTTCGTTATGCCTCGTCAACTTGCCGCAAGACGTGCTCAATATTGTCGCTGAGCTCCTGAACCGTAGTGACCGCCGCGCCTTGCTCCATCTCGCATTCGCTGCGCCCACCTTGTACGCTGTGTGCCTCCACGTTGCAATCCGCACCGACACCGATGGCGGAATCCCCCGGAAAGATTACTATGACGACTTTCGCTTTGTTGGCGACTCGCCCGACTCTGCCAACATCATGCCCACAATGCTTGGCACCGTTCAAGACACGCGCCGGGATCCTAGTGCCAGTCAGCCATCATGGCACTTGATTTTGCTGCCGCGCTCTGCTGACCGGTCACTGGTGCCTTTGCCAGGGCGAATCACTGATACTGTTGTAGCAAATTGGCATTGGTCGCTCTTGCCTGTGCTGGAACGCCAGCTTCGGCGCTGCGCTGCCTATCCGAAACGCGATTGGACTACTGTCGACTTGCCGCTGCATTGCACGGTTCTGCGCCTCGGCTTCGACCTTGACTTTGGAAAGTTTACCATTGCACAGTCAGTTGTCAAGCTGGTCCTCGAATCGGTGGAAAGTGTGACGCTGGTACCGACTGGCTCTGCTCTCCCACATCTTCGGGAATTTGGTGTCTCGTTTGACAAGTCTTTGTTCTTGGACCGGGAAAAGTCTGTTGCTGCAGCAACCACTCTCTTTTCGCTGGTCCCACCCTCGCTCACGGTGCTCAAGTTGGCCGATTTGGGTGAACATGCACTTCTAGTTGCTGCCAGACTTGTGCGCCAGTTGCCGTCCCTTGCTGAGCTGCACATGTTTGCCAACAATCATCGCACCATCAAGGGATTTGATTCGGTCATGGCCGCGCTCCCACGCTCGGGATTCCCGTATCTGCACTTGGTTCTCAACACGCGTGACACGGTCGGTTGGGACGAAGAGAAAGCCATGGTTGACAAGTTGGTAGCTAGTTTTCCGCGCTCCGTCCATTCGCTCTTCATTACCTCAAACGTCTGGCTCCTTCGTGCGCCGCTCGCGACGCATGCACTCACAATTGATGTTGATGCCATGCTCCATGATGAGTCGTCGAAACTAGCGCAAAACCTGTTGGCGCCAACGCTCAGGCGTCTCACGATCGTTGAGTCCGATTTTGATCACGATATTGCGCCGGTTCTGGAACAGTTGCCAGCCTCGCTCGTGCATCTTGAGCTGCGCCAAGTTCGGCTCAATCGCCATGGTCTGGCTGCCCTTGCCCGCGCGTTCCCGCCGCAGCTCGAGTCGCTCTACCTACACGGAGGGGAACTGACCGCGGCAGTCTTGGACCAGTACTTGACTGGCGCCTGGCCATCGACGCTGTCGCATCTCGACCTGACCTTTGGGTTCGAGTTTGAGAGCTCCTTACCCTTGATCCCTTCAAGTGTCCGGGTGCTGACCATGGACCTCGTCTGTGCCCTGCTCTCCACGGACGGCGACGCCATGGTGGCTGCGTGGATCACGGCCCTCCCGCCATCGGTGCGCGTGCTGAACATGTATCTGAACTCGACCTTCCGCTCGGCCTTGGTTGATGTGTTGCTCACAGTCACGCGCGTTCGTGTGTCAGGCTGGCGGCGCATGCATGAGTGGAACGAACCGTTTGATGTGCCTGTTGCAGTGACGACTGCGTTGGCGGCGCAGTTTGCATCGTTTGATGTGTTGCATGAGATTGAAGATGACCTTTGGCGTCGCAAATACGGGGATCTTTTGTAGTCTTGCTGCTCCAATATATTTCCAGCTGGAACGTTGTCCCTGCCGCACTTGCACGCCAACCCCCCGCTCATTTCTTACTGACGCCGCGCATGTTGCTGCCGTGGACTGCTGTGGACTGGGTGGATTCGTCTCCTTTATTGGTACTCATTAGCTGCCTGTACTCTTCGTGTGTCTATATTGCTCTTTCTTCGCCTTGTTCTGCTTCCTTCCCGATGAACCGCTGAGAAAGAAGAGAATCTATTCTCCCGGTTTGTTTGCGTCCATGTTCTCATTGCGTCAAAAAGCGCAAGCATCACCCCTCGTGCATTAGTGGGGATCAAGAAACTATCGTCGGTCCTTGACGTCGGTCCTTGACATGAACACCTCCGGGCGGAAAAGCAAGACCGCGGACTCGTTATGGACAAACACGATGCGAGAGCGAGGTGGGGAGATTGGCGATATGATCGTGCATCTGTGCTCAGCATGCCTGAAATGTGTCCCAGGGATGCTCATCCCGCATTCTCGATGGGCCCGCGCTCAATCCATCGCCGGTTATCGCCCATGTATCACCCACACACGCGGCGTCACTATTTTGAACGTCGAATATGACTTTCGGATGATGCCCTGCGTCGGATGGACAACCGTTGGAATGGTATGGTTCAGTTTCTGGCAACACCGCGTGCTGTCCTCCGCTCACCCATTCCTCATTCCTCACAAACGGCATGCACGCGGCGTGTGCGACACCGTGTGCGGACTTGGGGCGCGCCCGCTGTTGATCATTGAGAGTGCGCGGGCCCTTGCAGCGACTCCAGTCACGCGACCGTGGTCGCTGAAATGAATGGCATCAGCGGTGAAATGGACGCTGCGTGGATCACAACACTCCCGCCATTGGTGTGCGCGATGATACTGTACCTGTGCTTGACCCTCCGCTCCGGCTTGGACAATGTGTAGCTCACAAACACGAGTGTGCGCTGGCGACTCATGCACAAACGGAACGACGTGATCGAACTGCCTGGTGTGATGTGGCCCAGCTCTCCTCGTTTGATGTGATCCATAGCGTCAACGACGCCGGTTGGCCGCATGTTCATGTATCGATTGATAGTATGCCTTTTTCGTGCCGGGGCACACACTTTGTATCCCCCCCCCCCCCCCCCCCCCCGTTATCATTTTAAGCCAGGTGGCCCTGCCACCACTGCACCCCAACCCGCACCCACTCCTCTCCGACACCGTACGCGCCTGCAGCGCCACGCGCCGCCACCGCCATCCCCATGTTCGCCGCGTGCACGGCCGTATCGGCGACGGCCTGCGCCTGCAGATGCCACTGCGAATCCGCAAAGGCGTCGAGCGCAAACTCCACCAGAGACGCATTGCGATGCTGGACGGCACACAGTGCTGCACGGACGTGCGCACCCGGGTTGTCGGGTCGGCACGGGACAAAGACGATGGTCACGGCCAGCAGGGCGAGGATGGCGACGAGGACCACGACCGCGAACATGAACCTGCATCGGGATGCTGGCCGCAAGGTAGGGGTGGGCATTCGCGGTACGGGACGCGTCGACGGGACGAGTGGGAGCGTGGCGACGCGCGCGGCGAGGGTGTGGGATTCGGTTTGGAGAGTCGTGACCACGTCGCTGGGCATCTTCACATGGCGCGAGTTGAGGAGGGTGGGCCGAGAAAGTGAACTAGAGCGAGGAGGGTGAAGGAGACACACCTTGTTCGAAAACGCTTGAATCGCAGAGTCGAGTTGGGCAATGTGCTGCGGAAAAGTCAGAGTAACGCTCAAAGATGAACGCGGTATTGATGATGGTCAACAGTACGCACTTTTTGCCATTCTGCAAGCAGTTCCGTGGGCGCCTTGGCCAGCCGGACCACAATCTCGTGCGTGAGAAGCGGGTGCGTCGCGATGTGACTGAGAACGCCGCGCCACCAGACGGCCGTCTGGTCGTGGTGTCGCAGGAGACCGACAATGAAGGCGGCAGCCTGTCGAGCAACTGAACGCCGTTAGCATGACGGCGGCGCGCGGAGATCACACGGTGCCGAAACGAACCTCGCCTCGGATCGGCAAGAACGTATCCCGGTCGTCATCGAGCCAGAGAACGGCCATGAGCTCATTCTTGCTGCGCAAGTAGAGCTGCGGGTGCTGCCACAGGTGCTGCGCGACGATCTGGCGCTGCCGGGTCACGTCCTCCAGCAGCATCATGAGCCTAGCGTGCCGCGAGAACGCGGAGAGTCAGTCGCAGGTCCTCGGATAGTCGGGTTGGCAATCGGTGCATGGACTTTTTGGACGAAATGTCGCTGCGCTTGACGGCAAGAAGCAGCTCCAGGAAATCGGGCGTAAACGTGGCATTGGCCGTGGCCGTGACGCTACAGGCACCGTTCGGTGAGCCAACTGCGCTTGAAACGGCAGCAAAATGCTTCTCCACCTCCACTGACATACGTATCCACGACCTGAATCATCAGAATTACAGCTGCGTGATGAATCTCAGTCGACGTCGTCGCGACCATCAGACTCGACCCGACAAACTCGACGTAGCGCGCCTGAATGGCGTTCAGGAGGTGCAGCGTCGACGGCGATGCTCGTGCGTGCCGCGCGGCCAGGAGCGTGCGTTGCAGAACCCAGGTCAGGACGAGGCCCAACGATGCGTCGGTCCAGAGTGCCGGATAGACGTCTTGAAACCACGCAAAAAAGTGTTCGTGATTGCGGCACTCTTCGACGAGGACAATGCGTGCGTGCTGCGCAATCAGGGCGGCGAGAACGACCTGGTGGCCGAGCGACCGGGTCAGGGTGCGGTTGGCTGCTTCGGCTACAAGAAGCGAGCGCGGTCGAGGTCATTTCAAGGGTGGAGAAGAGAAGGACGTCGTTGACCAAGGAGGGCGGTGTTCACCTTGCTTTTGGTAGTCGACGAGCGCCACGATCACGGCCATGACCGCATCCAGGGCTGCGCGCGGCGGCAGGGCGAGCGCAATCAAGTCGAGGTCGCGCACGATGGTCGGGACCGCGTATTCAAGCTCTGCGCCGTCCTTTTCGATGCATGGCCGGCCCGAAATAACGTCGTTCTCCCATGCGTAAGCCGTGTGCGCGAGAGAGGGCAACCCGCCGGCCTCGAAGACGGCCGTCTGGGCGTCACGGTCGACTTTGTCGGCCAGATCTAGCATGGCGGCTACAGCGCGCGAAGATGATTGCGCAAGGGCAGCACGAGCCCGTGCGGGGCTCGGGTCAATGGCTGTCAGGTACTCTTCGACGGCCGTGCTTGCGAGCGTCGAGACGACCGCATAACCGTCGGGAACAGCGGCGGCATGATGGCGGCGCGGGCGGGAGGGCACACGAGCACGGGACGGCTTGGGCGCGGGTACGGTCGTCGGCACCATGACGTGTGGCCGGTGCCGGTTGGGCTTCGGGACAGCGTTGGCCTCGTTCGGATGTGGTTGCTGGTCGGCCTGTTGCATGGGTCGGCAGGGGGTCGGGCGTGCGTGCGCCGGTTCGGTTGGGCGCGTCAAAGCGCCTTTTGCGGCAAGTTGCAATTGGGCGCCCGGAGTTGATGGGAGTAAGGCCGTTGTCCGCGATGTCGACAAAGAACGGTCGGCAACGGCATCAAGCACGGCGAGCGGCGTGATCGGTGGGGCGGTATGGCGTGGGCAAATGGGTAGGTGCGGCCGCTTGAAGACCCGGCTGCCTAATGCAGCGCCCATCGCCGCACGGCAACAGCCTGGCCACAGCAGTGGCGAATGGTTCGTTTGTCGTTCGCCGCCACCACTTCATTCTTCCCCACCACTCCTGCGACCACCTGCACCGAATCAAGTGGTGACGCCCACCTCCACGGCACCGGACCGACCCTGCAGCCAAACCCAACCAACTGCCTGCGCGCGCCGTGCTGCCCCGGGTCCCGCGTCACCGAACGCCTTAGCGGCACGGTCGACCAAGTCTCCCCGCGAACGACGCCTGCAGCGTTCTCTCCGCTTCTCGAAGCCGCTTGTCGCACGCTCCCGCTCTGTTTCTTACCACCTTGTCCGTGGCAGGCCCGACATTGCTCTTCGACTCGGCCCCATCGACCCCGACCGACCGACTCGACAATGACCGGCCACCCGCACAACCCCGGCGCCGTCCAGGACGCTGCCATTGTCGACAAGCAAGCGCTCTCGCCGCCCATGACCAAGGCCGGCGCCGACTGGTCCGACTCGAGCCTGACGGCGCCCGGCAGCCCCGTCATGCCGCTCACGAGCATGTCATTCGAGCCCGCTCCCGTCGAACCCGGCAAGTCGCGCGCTGCGGGGGCAGGGTCGCACCGTCGGCGCACGCTCCTGATTACCGCACTGGTCCTGCTGGTCACGGCAGGCGCAACAATTGGCGCGCTTTACGGCGCCGGCGTGCTCAAGTTCAAGGCCAGCAGCGATGCCGACCGCGCTGCTGCGGCGAGTTCCACGCCAACGGTCACTGACGCTACCCCCACGACCGATGCGACCACGACGTCATCAACCTCGACCACGGCGACCCCAACGCCAACGGCGCTCTCCAAGGTCACGCCGTCGTCCAAAGGCATCTTGTTTGGCGCGCACTTGTGGGGCGACCACATTGATTGGACGCCCGGGTCGTCGGCGAAATGGAACGAGCTGGCTGGTACGTCTGTGTGCCGCCGGTTCACGTTTTTCTCATGGGGGGGGGGGGGGGGGGGGGATCGATGCATGCGAACTGACCATGGGTGCATGAACCATCATCACCAGGCTTCAGCGGTGCCGGATTCGGGTCGTTTTCCTATGTCGACTCGGCCACGGGCGTGGTCCAGCCCGAGGAAGTGCTCAAGCGCGCGCAAGACGTCAAGAAATCCGGCGGCTTTTTGCTGTTCACGGTCGAGCCGGCCATGTCGCAGGGGCTCGACATGATGACCGACCTGGTCATTGGCAAGATTGCCGACCTGGCCAAGGCCATCAACGACATGGGCGTGCCCGTGATGCTGCGTTTTGCGCACGAAATGAACGGGTCCTGGAACCCGTGGGGCCAACGCCCCAAGCAGTACCGCGAGACGTGGATCCGGCTCACCAAGGCGATTCGCGCCAAGGCGCCGTACACGTCGATGGTGTGGAGTCCCAACGGGCCCATTGGGTACCCGTGGGCCGGCGACACGTATTCGGCCAAGAAGCGGCCCGATGACTGGAAGGAAATGGACACGAACGGTGACGGCAATGTCGACAAGAACGACGACCCCTATACGCCGTTTTTCCCGGGCGTCGAGGTGCGCCTCACGTGAGTTGTGTGCGTGACAGAGACAAGCAGCTGACGCATTTTGCAATTGTCGTGCCATTGTTGTAGTGGGTCGACTGGATTGGCGGCTCGATTTTCCGCTTTGACGTTCGCTTCAACTTGACTCTGGCCCATGAAGTATTGCGCCCACAACTCTCACCACGTTCCCCATCCAACAGAGCTATCCGTTTGGCAAGAACGAGCTCCCGCAGCCCAGCGACGCGCTCGACATGTTCATGGGCGGGCCCATGTCGTCCTGGTCGATCGCGGAGTTTGCGAAAAAGGTGAAGCTGCCCCTTGGCGCATTCGAAACTGGTACGGAGCTGCCCTCGAAACCACTAGGGCGGGATTGTGCGGCATTGCGCGCTGCTGTTCATTTTCCACTGACACTGTTGTGTGGCGGTTTAGGCATTATTTACTACCCGGACCCGACGTCGGGCAACAAGGGGTCCGACGTGAACAAGCAGCAAAAGCAAATGTGGCTCGCACAGCTCATGAACCCGGCATTGCGCGAGAAGACGGGGCTCTCGCTGATCATGTGGTTTGGTACGTTGATGCTGTTGAAGATCGACGCTACACGCAGCGAGTACTGACCGCGACACTGTTGGTGCAGAGATTGCCAAGGTGGAGAACAGCCAGTACCGCGACTTTTCGCTGTTCAAGGACCCGCTCGTTGCAGGCGCGATTCGCGAGGACTTCAAGAAGTACGCGATTGTCGGCGCGAGTCCGGTCCTGTAGTCTTCGCTGGCTTGCTTGCGGATTTGCGATTGTTCCGCTCCATTTTTTGCGTGTTTTGCTTCACTCTTTTTTGTTATCTTGGGTTGTGCAACTTTCGCAGTCGACCATTGTCGTGGATATAGAAGCGATAATTAAACTTGTCGATGTTGTCAACCCTTCACTCTGCAAGCTGGTGGGGCGTGGAGCGAACCATGGCGAGCCGTGGCGAACCGTGGCAAACCGTGACCCATCCTGACGATTATTTGGCCCTGTCGATTCGAAAGAGCGGTTCGTCTCGACCGGCGGCCCGCCGGCGCGCAAGGGGAAACCTCTGGCGCAGAGGTCTGTTGAACAGGGTTGAAAAAAAATGGCGGAAGGGCACTCAAAAAAGGTGGCAAATGCGATGCAGCCGCTCTTGTTCTCGCTCACGCTTGTTCACGACGCGTCTCGCGTCTTACCCTTGCCGACCCGATCCCGCGAGAGAACGTTGCCGCTAACTGTGAGCCACCGTCAGCCGCTCCCCAGCTGCCGACCCACTGATATAAAATCCCGTCTCCCCGCGGCGGCGAGCACGACCTGCAGCGACGCACTCTCCTCAACTCGATCCAGCTGCGGCGTACTGTCCAGCTGCAACTACCACCACTGATCCGACTAACCGATCCTCCACCAATCAACCGTCATGGCCTCGCCCACGTCCTTTGAACCAACCGTGCGCCCGACGAGCCCGCGCCCGGGCCAGCGTGTCGCCGTGGCGCTCGACGACTCGCCGCACTCGTGGCGCGCGCTCGAGTACACGCTCGATTTCCTCGTCGACCCGAAACACGACCATCTGGTCCTTGTCACAGCATGCCAGCACGCCGAGTCGTGGTCCGACACATTTGTCTCGGCGCTGAGTACGACTCTCCCGTAGTGGTCCCCGGTACGCGTTCGGATGACTCCTGACCTGACGCGATCCACACCGTAGTGGCCGAAAACATTGCCGCCTCGTTTGCGCCCTTTGCCGGCGGGTCGACGACGGCGCTCGAGGACGAGTCGCGCAAGAAGGCCGTCGACCAGAACCTCGCCGACCAGGAGCAGGCCAAGACGATGCTGCGCAAGGCCGCGGCACTGGTCCGCGCGCACCACCACGCGGGCGCGCACGACCCGCATATCCCGTTCTCGATTGAGATTGTGCAGGGCGGGTCGGCGGCCGAGGCGATTGTCGGTTATGTGAACGACAAGGCGCACGCGATTGGACTGTTGGTGTTGGGCACGCGCGGGTTGGGCGCTTTCAAGCGGTACGTGATTGACTGACTGGGCGTTGGGTGAGGATCGTTTGAGGATCGTGATACTGACGAGGACGGGCACGGTTGACGTGTATAGCGCAATTATCGGGTCGGTGTCGGACTATTGCCTGCACCACGTACGGTGCCCGCCGGTCATTGTCTAGAAAGACCAGGCGTGAGCGCGGCGACGCGATGCGCCGAACTCGGCGCGCGGCGCCTTGTGTTGGGCGGTGGAGAATAATATAGATCACGGGCGCGTACCGCCTTTCCTGAATCCATTTTTGGTGTCGTGTACAGCTGGGAGAGGACTGGGAAGGATCGCGCTATGCGTTTGCATGGAGACCGGCGCAAGGAAGCGCGACACAGGGACATCATTGCGCTATTAGAACAATCGAGAGCCGATTGGGGCAAAGGGAGCCCGTGGTGTACGGTGGGGCGACATAGGACGGGACCCCGAGGCGCGGCGCGCGTCGTGTCGGACAGTGGAGAAGATTGATCAAGGGCGTGTTTCGATTTTCCTGAAGCTGTTATGGGATCAAGGCAGGGAGATGAAGCGACAGAAGTTAACGAGTTGGTGTGGCAATGTGCAACGCTCGGATGCGCGAATGCGTGTTGAAATGAACAGCTGGCTGCCGTCGTGGAGAGAGGGAGAGTCAAGACGGCGGGCCGACGAAGACACGGAAGGCACCGAGGCGCGAAAATTCTGGAGACGGTCGGCAATCGCGACAGCGGAGAGGGCCTCGATGTGGACGCATTGCAATGAAAGCATTGGCGGAGACTATCCTGACAAATAGTTCACGATTCGGCAGCTCGAGGAACAAAACGAGAGCACGGTGTATTGTGGATGCGAGATGCAAGATGACGCCCGCAAAAAAATGGAAAAAGATGTGCACGATGATGGAGAGAAGACCGCAAGGTAAACGCACAAACACAAACGCGAAACGCAACAACGGAGCTGTCCCGCAGCTGAGCTTAGCTCCGCTCACGCGCGCGCGAGCGGGCGCGCGCACCGTGTCCAGGCGGGGTGACGTGAGACGGAGAAGAGGAAAGGGAATAAGCCCATGGACGGGGTGTGGGGGGTAAGGGAGCGCACGGGTCTGGACACGGTGCGGTGTGGTGCGGTGCGGTGCGGCCCGGCTCTAGCAACGACGGACGCGAGCGATGGGCCCGGCCCGCGCAGAGAATCGGAGCGAGACGGAAGCGCGCGGGCCGTAGCGCGCACGTTGACGAGGGACCAGGGCCGTCACGAACGCGTGAGGTGGAGCCGCAGGACGGGCACTAGGCCCTGGTGCCGGCCAGACCGGAGCCTTGAGCGAGAGCACGATCGCGGACGGGAAGCACCCGAGGCCGGCGACGTGGATACGTGACCGGGCGCATTGGTGCGCGCTTCTCCACCCATCAGCCAACCCAGAGAAGCGACCAGTTGATACGCACGTCACGGCGTCCCCGCCGCAACGACGACCCTTTACTTAGCGTTCACTTCCTGCGCGTGAACAATGCCCACAAACGTCTTGTGGAGCATCGCCGACACATAGTCGAACGAGGTCGGGTCGACATTCACCGACTGTTCCTCGACCTTTTGCGTCGTCGCTTCGGCAGTCGTCTTGATCGTCGACTCGGTCGTTGGAGTCGCCACCGGAGCGGCCGCAATCGACGTCGTCGAGGTGGGAACGTTGGGCGCCTGGTTTGCGGCGTTGCCGAGCGCCGACGGCGCGACATTGGCAGCGTTGCCGAGCGCCGATGGCGCGACATTGGCAGCGTTGCCGAGCGCCGATGGCGCAATGTTGGCGGCGTTGCCGACCGCCGCCGGGTCCACATTCGCGGCGTTACCGAGCCCGGCGGGCGCAGCCGCGGCGCCGTCAAACGAGTTGCGGTGACCACCGGTGTGCGACTTGAACGCGCCCTGCGCGGCCGTCTCGGCCCCAGACGCCGAGGAAGGCGCCGTCGCGGCACCGTCGAACGAGTTGCGGTGGTAACTCTGGTGCGAACGGTACGCGTCGGCCACGGGCGCCACCGACGACGACGTCGTCGTACCTGCGCTCGTCGCGGCACCGTCAAACGAGTTACGGTGAAATCCTTGGTGCGACCGGAACGTGTCAGCGGCCGCCAGCACGGTATCCGCGCTCGTCGCGGCGACGGGCGTGTCCCACGAGTTGCGATGGAAGCCCTGGTGCGACCGGTGCACGTTGGCCGTCACCGACGAGATAATGTCGCTGGCCGCAGCCGCAGACGTGTCCCACGAGTTGCGGTGGTAGCCCTGGTGCGAGCGGAACGCGTCAGACGCGGCCTGGACCGGGTTCTGGGCCGTGGTCGCGGCATCAGCGGGGACAGCGTCCCACGAGTTGCGATGGAAGCCTTGATGTGAGCGATGCGCGTTCTGCGCCGTCGTCGTGCTGTCGGCGGCCGCCGCGGCTGCAGTGACGACCCCGTCGTGCGAGTTGCGGTGACCCCGGTGCGTGTCGGTCGCCGCCGTCGTGGTCGTCGTTGACGAGGTCACTGCGGCCGCGGATGTGCTGCCAATCACCTCGGCAGCGGGCACAATGGCATCTAGACACACGATGAAGGGGGTACGCAAGCAAACAGCGCAAATATCGGTCAGCATTGGCCACCCAACAGATCACGGTGAGCAAGCGCGGATCACCGTCGCGTCGTCGAAGTGCGGACGCCTCCAGCGGGCGCAGTGTCGCAAGTGGGACCGCCCACTCCCACACAGGCATGTGCACGGGAAACGAGGCCAGCCAGAGAGGCGCACGCCACCGCGACGGCCGCCTTCTTCCCGCAGGCAGAGTCCACGATGGCAGCAACCAACACCACCGTCTGCCCCCACACATCTCCACGGCCTCCACGCGAACACGCGCCGGTGATCCACACGGGCACTCGCGCAACGGAACAACGCAACCAATCCAGCTGCGTACTGTTGATGGGACGGCCCATGGCCACATCGCCGTGGGCGAGCGCCAGGAACAGAACGACGATCAGCAGCGAGCGCGCGTGCATGTTCGTGATGATGGTGGCGGTCGTGGAGGATCAGGACCAGAGGACGCCCGCGTTGGATTGGGCGGGGCAAGAGGCAAGAGAATCGAGCGCAGAGTGCGATTGGAGCTACACAGCGCAATAAATACAACGGCGGGCACGGCATGGTGAGAGCATCAGTTGGCCGCTGTTCGTCGAGTTGGTGGAGTTGGTTGTGGATGGCCAGCGTCCAGAGCAGGCGGTAAACGCCGCAGCTGCTGGTCAGATCCATCATCCTGGCAGTGGGGAGCTGCGCTGACCTTGAAAGAGAGCGCTGGCGCACTGCGAGAAGCAGCAGCAGGAGCAAGCGCGAGCGCGAGCGCGAGAAGTATCGAGTCGAGAGCGTCGAGAGCGCGACAGGGTCGAGGGAGAGTCGGCGCGCGAGGATAAAATACAGAGCAGGGGCAGGTATGGCTGGTCAGTTGTGGGCGGAGCTTGGCCGTGAGTGCCCAGCTTGCTGCCGTCTGTTGCCAGTTGTGACCCGTTGTTGCTCCACTTCTGTTTTGCCCAAACGAGACACCGTCCAAGCCCCGCACCATGCGCGCACCGATCCAACAACTCACCGCTTTCTTCCCTTTTCTTGCCGACGACCAACCGGCAGCAGCCTTTGCGTGGAACTGCCGACCAAACCGTAGCGTGCAAACTCGGGCGCCTCCGACCAGCAACACGGTGTAAAGCGTGCGCCTCTCACAGTGCCATCGTTCAGCATGAGGACATGACCTGCACGACATGAAGCGCCGTGTGCCGCCTGCCCTTGTCGAGTTTTTACCGTGATGAACTCGCGCGCCGCGCCGACTGCGATGCTGACCTCGCGCACGCCCGACACACGACTTACTGCAAACTCCTCGCCGGCGCGGTCTGTGGTGGCCGTCAAGTTCTCGTGGTGATTGCCACTCGACTCGACACTGAACCTGTCACGGTCTCGCGAAAGACGGCCAAACCAGCACGATACCGCTGTGACCATGCCCACGAATGCATCGAGCAGGGAAGCATCCGCACCCCGGTGTCCACGGCCCAGTCCTCTCGCCTGCATGCTGACCGTCATGTTCGCGATGCTCGCACTCGTGGCCGTTGCCGCCAATGCCCACCCTTCGGGCGGTAGCGCACGGCAGGGCACCGCCGGCATGATGCTTTTACGAAGCGACTCGGGTGCTGGACACTCGTCGTCGTCGTCGTCGCTGCTGCCGCGCGGGCTCAACGAAGGCACGGGCGATGCAACGTACTACAACGTCGGTCTGTACAACGCTCTTCCAAATCGTTCGTTCCTTGTTGTATCTTGCTTACGCTCACCCCTCCACCTGTTTTTGATGCATCTCTCTAGGCCTCGGCGCGTGCGAAGTCACCAACACGGACCGCGACCTGATTGCTGCGCTCAACTGGAAGGACTTCGGCGCCTATTGGCCCGCGAAAAAGTCGCCAGCATGTGGGTCGTGCCTGCTTGTGTCGGTGCCGTCGAAGCCCGAGATTGCCCCGCTCAAGATTCAGGTGCAGGACAAGTGCCCGGGTTGCAAGACTGGTCCGTTCTTTTCTCTGCATTCGTTGCCATATTGATCGCGCGTATGGGGCTGCTATCAATCTGACACTGCGCTCCCTCGCGTTGCTATCCTTGCGTTAATTAGGTGATCTCGATCTCTCGCCCGCCGCGTTCACGCACTTCTACCCCGAGGGCCAGGGCCGGTTCCCCATCACCTGGACGCGCGTCTCTTGCGACGGCTTCTCGCCGCTCGCGCCCGTCGAGGACGACACCGACAAGGACGCGACCAATGCCGTGATCGCAAACACGGCCCCATCGGGACGCCGTGTCGCGCTCGCCGACACGCACCTGCTGCGGTGGTCGCCAGCGAGCAAGAATACCGCGACCGTTGCGGGGGCCGCGGCAGCGCAGGCGAGCGCTGCTGCTGCTGCTGCCGCCGCTGCCGCTGCTGCCGCTTCGGCGTCGACTGCGTCGGGCGCTGCAGCGGCCGGATCGACGGAACAACAAGCGAGCGGTGCCGTGCCCGCGTCGCTGCTCGACAGCTCGAGCGCCGTTGCAGCGCCCCTTATCTCGTACCCGGGCTTCTACTGATCGCGCGTCGCCGGCGTGTGCGCGCGTGTGCATCACCAGATCCTTGCGCTAGACGCGCGGCTGCGGCCACGGCGCTCTCCAACCTGTCCCGTCGCTACTGCTGCCGCGCGACCAGATTTTTGCAAAATAGACTACTGGTCTCGCACCGATCTTGAGACGTGAATGCTGGAGGCGACTTGAACTGGCCCTCGACCCGACCGCGCCCAACCGCAGCAGCCGCATGGGAGACAGTCGCCATTGATTGGCCCTTGACCTGCCAATGCACGGCTTCAGCGGTGGCGAACTGTGGCGACCCGGTGGCACTGGTGGCAAATGGGTGGCCCAACATCAACGACCGCCCATTGGCCACGGCTTGCAGGCTTGCACGTTGTAATTGTGTCGTTTTTCGGCGCACGAACGCCTCAGATCAGACCCGCGCCAGCTTGACGCCCGCTTCAGCCCGGCCAAGGTTCACCGGTGGCGGCCTAAACCGACTTTTTGAAGGCTTTTTACCAAGGTTTCCCACGCATTTTGGTTCTTAATCCCCTCCCATCGTGTCAGACTGTGGGTCCGTGCGACTTTCGCGACTGAAAAATGCTCAAGGCCGTCCCACGTCCTCCGCCAACCCTTGCTCCCGCCTTCCTTTTCTGATCCCGTCCTCTCCCCGCGCTCCTTCTCCCTCTTCTCGCCCGAATCGACGAGAACTCGCCGTCACCGCTTCCCACTTGCCAACCCAGCCGTGCACCGGCCGTCGCGCCCCACATTTTGCCCAACCGCTCGCCAGCATCCCGTGCCCGTTGCTACCAGCTCCTATGCATATCGGCCAACTGCTGCAGCTCTGATTCCCCGAACGAACCGACTACGAACCCCCGATCCGCTACCGCCATGGCCGCCATGACGTACTCGACGCTCCTCGTTACGCTGCTCGCCGTGCTCGTGGCCAACCCGGCACTCGCCGCGCCCAAGCAAATGTTTTCGGGCCAGGCCTCGCTCGCACGCTTTTCGACGACTGTGGGTTCGCCGCTCGACCGGCATCTCGCCAAGCGCATGTCCGGCACAGGCCGAGCAACTTTCTACGATGTCGGTGCGTAATTACTTTGGTCGATCAAGCATTCCGGTGCGTCCGGTGTGAAGGAAGTCGAGGCGAGGTGGTTGTCTCGCACTTCCACTGCGAGACACGCCTTGAACCCTCGTAGCTCGCCGACGCGCGCAAGCCGGTCCCGCTGCTTTTGATCCCCTCAATTAACCTCCTTCCCCTCACCCCCACCAGGCCTCGGCGCATGCGGCTCGACCAACTCGAACAATGAAATGGTCGTGGCACTGAACGCGCCGCAATTTGGGTCGACCCCCGGGTCGTCGCCCATGTGCGGCGCCTGCCTCGAGCTCACGGCCGACGGGTCGTCGGGCGGCCCGCTGCGCGTCACGGTCGTCGACAAGTGCCCTGGGTGCGAGTCGGGCGCGCTCGACTTGAGCCCGGCCGCGTTCAACCACTTTTTCTCGCCCGACAAGGGTGTGTTTACTGTCAAGTGGACGACGTGCGGCAGTAGCGCGCCAGCTCCCGCGCCAGCTCCGGCCCCAGCCCCAGCACCCGCACCCGCGCCGGCGCCGGCGCCCGCGCCCGCACCGCAGGAACAGCCCAAGCAAGAGCAGCCAAAGCAGGAGCAGCCCAAGCAAGAGCAGCCGAAGCAGGAGCAGCCCAAACAAGAGCAGCCCAAGCAGGAGCAGCCCAAGCAAGAGCAGCCCAAGCAGGAGGCGCCCAAGCAAGAGCAGCCCAAGCAGGAAGCGCCCAAGCAGGAGCAGCAGCAGCAGCCGCAGCCGCAGCCGCAGTCGGAGAACAAGGACAAGACCGAGACCAAGGACACCAAGACCAGCTCGGCGCAATCTGGGCTTGGGAACCCCGTCGAGGTCAAGTTTGCCGGTCTCGGCAACCCCGTCTCAGCCGCTGGCCCCGCCGCTGCCGTGACCACGGGCGGGAACGGCGCGCTGCCCAACGTGATCGGCATGTCGGGCGACATTTTCTCGCTGCCCACCATGACCAAGGTCAACGGCAACTCGGCCGCGGCCACGGCGGCGCCGACGACCGCCGCCACGACGACGACCACGACCACGACGAACGACGCCGAAGAGAAGATCCAGCTGCTGTCGGACGGCGAGGCCAAGACATTCAACTTTGTCGCGCAGATTTGGAAGAAGCTGCTCGGGTCGGACCTCGCCAGTGCCTCGGCGCAGGCGCTGCTTAAGAAGCAATAAGTCTCACTCAACAAGTTGTCGTCGTCGTCGCGCTCAAGTGCCCGCGTGCGCAAGTGCGGTATTTGACCGACCGCGCGCTCTCTGCCCTGACCGCGCTCGTGCGGACCTCGCACGTGTGGCGCAAACGGTCTTGCAAGATTGCGAATGCCGTGGCCGACCGGACCCAGGGATCGCGTGCTGCCAAGCGCTCACTGTGACCGTGTCGGATGCGCGGATTGGGTCGCGGTCTCGCTCCACCGGGTCCCGTGCGGCTCACGGACGTCGAGGACCAGGTCGTGGTGCTTGTCCACCGCCATTTTTGTTCATCGCAGTCGCGCATCGGGGGTCTCGTAACATCGGCCCTATTTTGCAGCACGCGTTGCTAATTTTCTTCTCTCCCTTGCTCTCCACGATGCGCGGTGCGTTCCCGTCGTGGTCGTGGCTCGCTTTGTACGCGTGCGTGCCCTCGATCGAGGTCGTGGGGTTCATGTTAGAGCTTGGGATCCTGTTCTTTTGTGTCTCTACCCGTTTGTTTTCGGTTCACTTCATCGCATCTTTCCGAAACGCTCCATGAAGAGCATCCGTCCTTTGCGGTCCGCACATTATTCTCTTTTCTCTCGTCATATATTTTTCTGCATTGCATTGGTACATTTCGCATCTCTCGCCATTCATCGTCGGCTCGACTTTTCGTTCAAGTCGTACCGCGCTCTGCACCCAGCGCCTTACAATAAATCCACCCACTGCTCTCCAACGTCGATATTCTCGCGTTAGCTTGGCACTTCCGTGACGTGGTTGGGCTCTTTTTGAAAGCGCTTTGTGTACGACACGCCGAAATCAGCGGTGTCAAAATGCTCGCTGTGAGGTTGGTTCGAATCCTGTTCTGGGCGGGAATAAATGAAGGCGATGTGCACTCCCACAAATGTGATCGCATGCATGTGCATTTTCTTTGGAGCGCCCCACATGACGCGAGGACGGAAATGGCACCAAAATGCGGCGCTCGCTGCCTGCAGGATCCACTGCCAACAGCTTGGCTTTCCAAGCACTCGTCCGCTTCACTCTGTTACCGAACTAACGATTCGTTGCCAATGAATCATGCATGACCTGGTGGAGAAGGTGGAAACGGTGGACAAGTCTATCGTAGGTGCAGCTGAGTTGAGAAATCTGCATTCGGCTTGTTCCATTATTATGCGTACAAAACATCAGCGAAATGGCGAGCTTGCTGGGACTCATTGGCGGAGAAAACGTCGTGTTGGCTCTCCCAAACGTTGGACAAGGACGTCGAGCGACCTTCGTGGAATAATTACATTTTGCTTCCACAGGTCGACATGGCCGGCTTGCCTCGCGACTATGCCAGACTGCCATGAGTCGAGGTGCAAGCATCTTGGAATGACGCCATTACAACTCAAGGCTCTCAAAGCACACAGTGACTCTGTTAACTCATGCTTGTTGCTGTTGATGCTCGGTTGATGTGCTGCATGCACCGCGCTCTGACCATGTCGAAACATGGAGCAAGCGACGTTTTCGGCGCATGGATCGCGGGGTGGTTTGCAAGC
The DNA here is from genome assembly GCA_000151295.1 of Allomyces macrogynus ATCC 38327. NCBI lineage: Eukaryota > Fungi > Blastocladiomycota > Blastocladiomycetes > Blastocladiales > Blastocladiaceae > Allomyces > Allomyces macrogynus. The sequence goes on along the minus strand of GG745377.1, from coordinate 282,658 downwards.
GCTCCGTGCAAGGGCAAACTCAGGCACTTGGCGAGCACGCTGGATTGTGACCTCAAATCGCGTCGCGTGCTTACTCCTCCATTAAGCAGGGGAACGAGGTGGACAGAGTGAAACGGCATTGATGAGGAATACCATCCTGCAACCATCATGGCCCAGATCAGGATCATGGATGATATTTGGCGGTGGACGCATTATCATCGGTCATCGTCATTGCCATTGTCATTGTCAGCGCGTGGATTGCGCACAGCGCGCAAATTGGCAAGGTGGACCATGGAGTTTTACTGCAAATCGCTGCGTGAGCCAATACGCTCATTGACTGGGTGGACAAGCACGAGCGCGTCGCGCTCGACAGCCGCGTGGAGCGTGTCAGACCTGGAGGCTTTGTGAGGTATCTTTCGTGCAGCCAGCTGTTCCTGTTCGCAGTCCGGACGACGGACGACCTGCTGCAGCGGGGTGGGTCCAGAACTGATGCAAACACGAGCCGCTGGTTTTCGTCGCATCCGATGCCCCTCAGCGCGACGGCGGATCATGTTGAGGACCAAAACTTGCTGGACTGTGTGCATCAAGCGGCACCTCCACGGCATGGGAACCGCGGCAAACCAGCCAGCAGGCGCCAGAGCGCAATCACAAGTCGCCGCGTGAGCTCAATCCCGCGGCAGGCAGATGGAGAAGGATGAATGTGGCTCCCTGTCCGCCGCAAGAGATACGGTTGGCCAAATGGACGCGATGAGTTTCACAGTCCGTCGTACACGGCAACGTGCTCATTGGTGAAGCCTGTTGCGGTTTGCTGCGGCCCGCAGCAGGCCTCATGCCGGGGCAAGCAAGGAAAATGGGTCACAAGGCCGGCAGCGAGCATGCTCGACACAACTGGCCGTCTCGGTCGCAGCAGGTGAGCAACGGAGTAGGAGCACAACATCGTTCCCGAATCCGCCATGACGACTCGACAGCCGAGGGTCGCAAGGAAGATTTGAGTTGGAATGATATGAACAGCTCGATGAGAGGGAAGAGAAAGTTGCACTGGAACACGGCCGAGATATCGCACGCCTCGGCCAGTCCCTCCGTTTTGTCGTTGGTGCCATCTCGCGATGACGCGAACGCCGTCACCAGAGCTCTTCCTTTGCAGAACTGATCCCGATAACGGAGGCCATCATGCAACGATCTGGCGGGTGGACAGGGTCGAAAATCAGGACAGACATGTAAAATGAGCGCAAGAAGCGTGAATTTGATTTGGAAAACGAGCGCGCTTGACGTGACACGCGTGGACGCAAATTGCGCCAGAGAGAACCAGCACTCACAGCACCATCACCCGACATGCCCAAACTCGACCTTACCGCGAGTTCTCACGGTGGAGAGGATGGAGCGGCCTCAGCGAGAGCATTTGACGAGGTTGATTGGTGCATCTTGGTTCTGACGATGGACAAGCAGGCTGGGCTAGGGCCGTTATCGCGACTTTGCTCGCATCCTTGGAACACTCGAGAGAACGCGGTGCTCCTTGTAGCCGCACCGCCGGAGTATTGGCTGCGTACTTCAGCGCACAGCTCGGTCATGTTGACTGCTGGAGAAAGTGCAGGGTTGTCGTCGGAAAATGGATCATGGACCGTATCAGTTTGAATGAACAGGTCTGTGCCCGCGTCATCTGGCGCACAATAGTCTGAACCTCCGTTTCGATTGCCGGCCAGCACGACGCGCAGCCACGAGAGATAGATCAGCACAAGTGAAGCCTAGGGCCGCAGATCATGTTCCCACGCGCATCGACGGCGTGCGTCGGCGCGCGCCCCGTTCGCCCACCCAGAGCTGATAGGAGCGCCCGCCAAATCCGCGGCGCGAGTCCAAACCCCCCACCCAGCAGATGGCGCTCGCTCGAGCTGCGGCATGTGGAGCAAGTTGGTGGACGAGATCGACGTGATGCGTTTCACGATGCGCGTGCTCGCCAACTTCCGCCCTCTGGAATGCTTGCTGCGGATTGCTGCGGATTGCTGCGGCCCGCAGCGAGCCTGAGCAAGGACAAGGGGCGCGACGGGCGGCGAGCATGCCCGTCTTGTTGCGTCGCAGGCAGACCGCAGCAGCCGCGAAACGGATGCAGCATTGGAGCCGAAAGGGTCGTTCCTGATCCCGGCCGGAATCACACAGCGCTGATGTGCACGAGAGACGCAAGCCGATGCGCAAAAAAGAGATTTTGCAATTATTACAACATGCAGCACATACAAACGACTTTGCGACAGCAGCAGCAGCACAACAGCAACAAACAAACACGAACCCGGGGCTCGGCCGACCATCACATCACATCACCATCGAACAAACGCTGAGGGGAGACGCCAGCGTCGTTCCGTTCCCATCTATCTTCCACTTAGTAGTGCGCGACCGTCTTGGGCTTGCGCGGGCGGCACTTGCGCGTCTTCTTACCGGGCGCGGCCGGAACCGTGGGCGTAACCGTCGTTGGCGCCGGCGTGGAGGCCGCCGTGCTAGCGGGAGCCGTGTACACCGGACTCGCCGACGTGGTGGCCGTCGAGACTGGGGCTGCCGTCGATGTGGCCGTCGACACGGGCGCAGCAACCCGACGGGGAACGTGGGTGGTCTTGGGCGGGGGGCGGCTCGGGGCAACCGGGCGCAGCACTCCGAAGGGAGCCCGGTTGCGGCTCGTGCGGGTCACCCGCAGGGCGGGGGGGGGCCGCGGTCAACAGCGGGGCGCGGGCCGAACGACTACCAAATCGGGCCACGGCCTTGGTCGGGGCTGCGCCGGCGCAAAAAAGGCGGAAAAACGACCGGGCGACCGGCGTGGGCGGACAACAACCACCGGCTTTGGGGAACGGCGGGTTGCCTGAACGAACG
>GG745377.1:211168-267510 GCA_000151295.1 Allomyces macrogynus ATCC 38327 | reverse complement strand
CGCCACCCCCCCAAACACAAAAATACCCATCTCAGGCACAAATCGATCAAGCCGAAGCGCAAGCACTCTCCTCGAGATTCGCACCGAGCCGAAGCCGCCGGAGAAATGCCCATGAGTTAGAATTAACCCTTGCAACCATCCTCAACCAACGGAAACAAAACAGGCGCAATGCAGCCGAACCCTCTCCACTCGGCCCAATGGGCATGGGCCCACCTCCACCCCCGACGTGGGGCTCTCCCGCAGGCCCCGGGTCGGCCATCGGCTCCGCTGTGGGCGGCCCGCCCTCTTCCGTCGGTGGTCCCCCCGGATCGGCCATTGGCGCCCCCTCTTCGTCGCTCGGCATCCCCGGGTACTCCCAACCGCCGCACTCGCCTGGCGCCGGTCCCTCGAGTCCGTACGGCGCACCGTCCCCTTTCGGCGCCCCGTCGAGCCCGTATGGCGCGCCCACGCCGTACGGCATGTCGCCACCTGGCCCCAGTGCGCCGGGACCTGGGTACCCGGCGCCCGCAGCCGTCGCGAGCCCGTATGGCGGCGCCGCGCCCGTACCGCCGTTCGCCGGCGGCCACGGCGCGAACCTTGGGCACCCGACGCGCGACGTGCGCGGCGAACACATGCGCCCGCACCTCGACCGGATGGCCATGTCCGATGTTGGCGCCGCGCCGCCTTCGCACCATGGTGGGAGTGATGTCGGGCTGCGGCACGCGGTGTCGGAAGTCGGCACGCGCGCGGCACCCGGCGCGCCGTATCCTGGGTACGGCACGCCGCCGCCGCAGCAGCAGCAGCTCGCGCCGCGCGGGTACCCGCCGCGACAGCAATTGCAGCCGCACGGGGACGGTGGGTCCGACGTCGGGTCGAATTTGAGCGTGCATTCGGCCGGCGGCGGGGTGCGGCGCGTGCCGTCGCGCGGCGAAGGATCGCAGGGGCAGTACAATCCGCGGCAGCGGTCGCCGTCGCCGATGCGCATGGCGCCGCCGGGGGCCGGGCGCCCTGGGTATTGAGCGACCGAGGAGGATGCTTTGACGTTGTGAAGTTGTGGTTGCCCCTGCCCCGACTGTCGAGCAGGGAGACGAGGTTTTGCTGTTGTTTTGTGTTTTTTTTTGTGCTCGATTTTTTCCTGGCTGTTGTTGCCAAACCAAAATATACAGATACATCCGTCCACATCACTGGTTTTGTCGAGCGTCCCAGCAAGAAGAGGGGTTCTCGATTTCTTCTCTTTTGAATGGCGCGCCACTTTGGCCAGGCGCGGCAGCGACGCCGACCCACTCGGCGTCGCCACTGGGCAGGTTAAAACGTGTTCTCCACCCGAAAGCGCAGCTGTCGCGGTTTGTTTTTGCAGTCAAGGTTGGTTCAAGGCCGGTCGACTGCTCACTGTTCGCATAAAAATGACTGTTGCGTGAGCTTGTCCTCGACGCGCCCTGACGCAAGTAGAAAACGTGGTCTGATCGATTGCCACCTGCGCCCGTCTCTTCTCATCCACGTTTTCTTTCGACCAAGATGGGTCATCGCTGAGGATAATGATGAAGGACCACGCTCGGGCACGATCGCACACTTGCGCGGGAGGAGATGGTGCTGAGCAAAGAAGCGCACGTCTCTCCTCCATCTCCGCCTCCAGGGCCCTGCAGAGTGTCCAACCGGTCCCAAGCGTCACCGTCAGCGTGAACCCGAACCCGCCAAGCAACTGTCACGACCTGCGACGCGTTGGAACTGGGACCCAGATCCACTTGCTCCAAGCACGACAACCAGACAATGGCGCATCATCACAACTCGTTGCAGTCAAGTGATCCCGCCATGCCGCGACCGCAACAGCCGATCTTGACACGCCATACTGCCGACTCGGCGCGCCGATGCAGCCCAAGCAGTCGGCCACGCTCGCGTCACGCCCGCCCGGCGATTTGGTGGCACCGGTTCGCGCCGCTCGTCGCGTGCGCCGCGACCGTCGTCCCCGTCAACGCGGCACCGTTGTCGCGTCGGAACCCGCAGCAACCGCCGTCCTCGTCGTCAAGTGTCGTCGTCATGCCCTCGTCCTCGGCAGCCGCGCCGCCGCCAAACCCAACCAGCGACATGTCGCCCATGATGCTGCTCGCCATGGTCGCTGCGGGCCTCTTGATCCTGTCGGCGCTGTTCCGTCTGATTCGTCGGCTTAGCGACGCGGGGGATGCCTGTGCGGGAGCAGGAACGGACGCGCAGCACGCGTTACCGGCCTACTCGCCGCACAACGACCCGTCGAGTGCGCCAGAGCGGGCACCAGACGGTGGAGAAGGTGGTGACGACCTGCCGCCCGCCTATGACGACGTAGTTGGAGGTGGATCGCCGGGAAGAAGCGCGGGGTCGGGTGCCGAGTCACGATGCGTGGTGAATCCGGCACCGGCGGCGCGGTGAGCGAGCTGGACGCAGAGGCGCATGCTGCGCAAGAGTAGAAGCTTGGGAGAGCGGTGCTTGTCGAAAAAAACTTGGCTATTGATAATGCTTGAGCCGAGGAGCGCGAAACTGGTCCAGGTCGACAATCAGGGGCTCAAGTCACAATGGCGCGAGCGCAACCAAGTCCACCAGTATCGCATGGCGCAGGGAAAGATCAGAACATTGCAGCGCGTTGAGCCAAGTGGTCATAATTGGATCGTTGCTCGTGGATCAGGTTCTTGATCGCGACGGTGGAGCAGAGCGCGGCAGTGGGCCGACGGTGAGCGGTCATGCCGCCGCACGTGACGCCGATCACGGCCGCTCGACTTGCCCACCGCCGCGACGACGACGACGAACGGTGCGCGACGACGACGAAAACGACGAGGACGACGCGACCACCCGCCTTGGACCAACTGCTGCGACTGCCCGCACTGCGATCAGCAAGCGCCGCGCCGACAAATCGATACGCGTCGCTTCCGCCCACGTCGCGAACAACCTTTCTCGGAAACGGGCCTCATTGAACTTTTGACGACGACGAACGACTCGCGGATTCGCGCCGCAACCAAGTCGCCAAAATGGTATTCTATCCCGCCCACGTGCTCTGCATCCCGCTATACTCGCCAGACCCACGTCGTTAACGCCCGCCCGTTTTTCCACCGCGCCCTCTTCCAGGAAAAGAACAGCAAGATGCTGTCGCTGCTCAACTACCGACTGCGCGTGACCATCTCCGACGGCCGCGTCATGGTCGGCCAAATGCTGGCCTTTGACCGGCACATGAACCTGGTGCTCGCCGACACGCAAGAGTTCCGCCGCGTCACCGTCAAGTCGGCCGACGGCGAGCGCCGCGAGCGCGAAGAGAAACGCACGCTCGGCCTGCTCGTCCTCCGCGGCGAGACCATTGTCAACTTCACGATCGAGGCCCCACCGCCGTCTACCAAGGAGGCCGCGAAAAAGTCGGCGGGCCTGATCATTCCGCCGCCGCCCGGACCCGGTGTGGGTCGGCCGGCGGGGCGCGGGATGCCCGTGGCCGCGGCCGCACCCGCGGTGCCTGCGCCTGGGCTCGTAGGGCCTGGCCGGATGGGCGGGCCGGGAATGCCGATGCCGCCACCGATGGGGATGCCGCCGATGCCGCCCGGTATGCCGCGGCCGCCGATGCCGCCGATGCCTGCCGGCTGGCGGTCCGTACTTTATTGCTCTTCGCACGCGACGCGACCAGATTGCTCACTGTTTCCTATTGCACACCTTGTAGCCCGGGCATGCCCCTCCCGCCGCCGCCGCCCGGGATGCCTGGTATGCCGCCCATGGGCATGCCGCCGCGCCCGGGAATGCCGCCCGTCATGCCGCCCGGGTTCCGCCCGCCGCCTGGGTTCCCGGCGCCGCCAGGGTTTGCGCCGCCACGTCCGCCGCAATAAGTTGCACTCTGCTTGATACGTTTGGAACGCGAGGGAGCGCGATGCCATTGCGTTGGTTGAAGGAAGGAACGAGTTGGGGGATTTTGGGCTTGTCTTGTCGGTTTTTTCGCACCCAGTACATAATTTTAAGTTGTCCCCGTTGCATTTAATCCCAACAATGACGCGCGTGCTATTGAATATGTATCGTCACAGGCAGCCAACGGACAATATCTCGCTTTCCACCCCCTCACTCTCACCCTTGCCCCCGCTTCTCCTTCATTCACGGCCATGCGGGCGCCCCGGGCGTTCACGCGCCCCATGGCAGCCGCCAACCCGATCCTACCACCGTGTCCCTGCTGGCGCACCACCACCACGCCGCCCGGCCCACTCGCAACCGCGCCTGAGCCCGGTGCCGATGCCTCCACGAGCTATAACTTGGGCGACGCCGCACGGACCGTCCCCATACTCCCCAGCGTCGGGGTCCCATTAGGCGTCCCGCCACGCCGCGGACTCGCCGTCGTGGCCGCCCGACCCATGAAATCCGCCACGTTCCACGCGCGCCCGGCGTGCATATTACCCTCCTCGTCGACGACATTCAACTCGTCCGACTCGGTCTCGGGCGCCGAGACGCGGTGCGGTGCCGGTGTCGCTAGCGTCGGCGTCGATCCGGACACAGGCGTCGTAGCAGCAGCAGGGGTCGATGCGGCTGACGCGCGGCGTGCGGCCACGCTCGCCGCGTGCGCGAGGTGCCGGGACAAACTTGACGTGCGCGACTCGCCATCGTCCTCGTCATCGTCATCGACAACGGCGGGGGCCGACATGCGCGTGCGCGACCCGGCGGGACTCGTCGACCGGTCGCGGCGCCACTGCGCCCTGGCACCGACGAGATCCTCAACATCCTCGTTACTCGTGGCGCGGTGGCGGCGCGCGTACGGTTCTCTATCCTCGTCATCATCGTAGACTTGATCTTCGTCGTCCTCGTCGTCCTCGGGGAACCCAAATGCGTTATCGGTGAAGGCCTTTTGCCGCTGCCGCTCGTTCCACCGCAGGCACCGCGCGAGCGAGTTGAACCAGTCAGACGACTGGTCATGCAGGCAGATCGTCGGGAAGGGGTACTTGGACGCGGTGATCGAGACAAAGTCGCCTTGTTTCAGTTCGATCCGGTGGCGGCCGTCGAACGAGGCCTGTTACGGGGTGGAGGAAATCGAAAGTGAGTTGTGGATCATGGAGGCGAGCGTGGCAGGAAACGGGAAGAACGTACCCAGGCCGTGTTGCGCGACGACGGCGGCACGCACACTTTCAGTTCCATCGAGTCCGGCAGGAGCATTGGGCGGAACGAGAGCGTGTGCGGGCAAATGGGCGTCACGAGCAATGCAGAGACTTCCGGGTGCACGATACTGCCGCCGGCCGAAAGCTATTCCATCACGGATCTCGTCAGTCTCCACTCGCTAACCCACCCAAGCGTGTCGACCAAACGTACCGAATACGCCGTCGAACCCGTAGGCGTCGACACAACCAGCCCATCCGCCTGCACCGTCGTCAAGTGCCGCTCATCGCCAAACAGTTCCAGCTGCGACATGTACGCCGACGGTCCGCGGTCGACGACCAGCTCGTTGAGCACCTGGAACGTCTCCGTCGTGATTCGCACGCCGTGGTGCGTGAACATGGTCTCGGTCCGCGGCGTCGCCATGCCCGAGCCGGGAGCTCCACCCGTCATCGACTCGACCGTCGGGTACCGGTCGTGTACACCCGCGGTATCGTCGGCGGGTACCGGCGGTGGTGGCAGGGCGAGTGCTGCTGCTGCCGCGTCTGCGGCGGCACGACTTTTGGCCGCGACCGTCGTCGCACACTTGACCGCTGCCGCCGTCGCCGCGACCGACGGTTCCGCCGCCAATGCCGCTGCCGCAGCGGCTGCCGCCGCCGCAGCGGCCCCACCTTGCTGTTTCGCCATCATATCCAGCGACTTGGCGCGCCGCCGCGCAAGCGACCCAGCGACCAACCCGCCATTCTTGTCGCGCGCGCGAAACACGGTGCACGAGAACCGCATCCTCAGGTTCACCCTGACTCCATGCGTAAACACCTGCCGCAGCAGCGCCTTGTACTTGGTGAAATCAAACACCGTCAGGAACCCGAGCGACCCGAGATGGAACGGGATCACGGGCGGGACCACGTGCTGGAACAGCCACGACGTGTAGAGGACCGTGCCGTCGCCGCCGAGAGTGATCACCAGGTCGATCCGGTCTGGGTCGGATGCGCACAAGGCGGGCGTCCAGAACTCGATTGGGTACCCGGCGAGACTGGCGTAGTCGAATTTCGGGTGGCTTCGGATTTGCTCGTCGACGTAGACGGTCAGCGGGGTACCGTCGGCCGTGCGCACGTGGTCGATCAGCCAAACGGTGATTTCCCGCGTCAGTGCGACCAAGCGCGCGTCTTGGATCTTGGCGACGATCATTACGGTTTTAGGCACGTCACAGCGCACGCGCGCGCGGCCTAGTGGACGCGGAGTTCTGAGTGAGTGCCGAGTAAGCGGCCGTTGACGGAGGAGAGGGCGAGCAACGTGCTTACCGAGGTTGCGCGCGACTTCGCGCACGCCCACGGCCGTCTCGGCCAGCTTATACGTGGGCGTCGGCGGGCGTGAACTGTCGCTCGCGTTCGATGCGCGACGTGGTGGGGCACATGGCGCCGTCGACACGCTGAGCGGGTCGGGGCCGGGTGCGACTTCGGCTGCGAGCTCGGTACTGCGCATCATGGATCGCTTTACGGGTCGTGGTCGGGTGGAGAACGTGCGCGACGAGGCCGACTGGCCGACTGGACGGTGCTGAATAGGAGGACAGGCGAGCGAGAGCCGGTACTTGCGGCGTCGTTGGTGGTCGAATAACTTGGTGCGAGTACTTGTATTGCTGGTTGCTGCTGCTGCTGCGGATGGCAACGAAGAGCGGAGATCGCTGTCACCAAAACCACTGGTGCGGGAGCGCGCGCGTGCTCGCGGTCGTGCGGGTGCTGGTGGTTCTTGAGCAGCTACGGCGCGCTGGAGGAAGTGGACAGGCCGTCGGCAACGAGCCAGGAAACGGTGGTGGATGCTTTGGCAGGGCGACTTTTCCATGTGGGCCACGGCTCGGTCATGGCCACACGTGGCGCTCCCTGAGCAGACGTTTGCCGCCCTGCCCTTTTTCAGATGCTTCTGCGGGTGCGCGCTGCCTGTCCTGCCGCGACCAAACCTGCTGAAGGAATCCATGCACGGCCACCATGACCATTGGCCATGAAGACATGAGCAAGGAAAAATATGTAGTAAGCTCCTGATCTCCTCCTCATCCACCCACCGGGCCCGCGCCGGACCCGCATTTACACGACAAGCCACTGCTCCTTGGTCAACTTGACCAGCTCGGCCAACGCCGCCTCCGCCGCCGCCTGCATCGCCTTAATCTTATCGACATTCGGCACGTCTGCGGGCCCCGTCCACCGTGCCGCCAGCTCCGTGTAGTACTTGACCTTGGGTTCCGTCCCGGACGTGCGCAGCGTCATCGAGCACGGCATCAGCGCGACGTGTGGGTGCGCCGCGTCGGCCCACGCCGCCGCCGGCACATCAAACGTGAACGTGAGCATGTGCGCGCCCGGCATCGTCGGCAGCACGGGCCGGCGGGACGTGGTCGTCGAGTCGTACCCGACCGTCACGTCACGCACGGTGCGCACGGCAAAGTCGCCGAGATGGGTCGGGTACTCTGGCTCCGGCGCGTTCCCGGCAGCAATCGCGTCCAAGTCGGCCGAGTAGACGCTCTGCGGGCGAATCTTGACAAACATGGCGTCGACGCGCTTCGGGTCCGGCTCAATCACGTACCCGTCGTTCGACGCAAAGAACCCGTACTTGACATACAAGCTCTGCAAGAACTCGACGAGCGTATGCGGGTGCGCCTCGTCCGGGTGGCCCGCGAGCCAGTGGGCCAGTTCGGCAACACACACGCCCGCCGAGACGCCGTCCTTGTCGCGGACCGCGTCACCGCACATGAATCCAATCGCCTGCTCAAACGCGAAAAACACCTTGTCCGCCCGCCCTTCCTGCTCCATGGCGATCGCGCGGTTCCCGAGCCACTTGAACCCGGTCAACGTCTCTTCAAACTCGACGCCTTCGTCGTGCGCCATTTGCTTGATCATCATTGACGACACGGTCGTCGTCAAACACCCGAGCTTGGTCGATGCGCCGTACTTGCGCCGGTACCCGTCCATGACATACGCGGCCAGCATGATCCCAATCTGGTTGCCCGAGAAAATGTGCCAGAATGGCGCGGAACCGTCGCGCGGAATCTGCTTTTCCGCGACGGCCAACCGGTCGGCGTCCGGGTCGTTGGCCAGGATCACGCGGCACTGGTGCAGGTCGGCCGCACGGCACGCCAGCTCGAGCGCGCCTTTGCCCTCCTCGGGGTTCGGGAACGCGACCGTCGGGAAATCCGGGTCCGGGTGCACCTGCTCGGGCGTCAAGAAAAACGGCGGCAGGCCCGCAACGTCAAACGCGCGACGAATAAACGGCAGGCCGACACCGTGCATCGCCGTATAGCAAATCCGCAGTGCGGGCACGCGCCGGTTGCGGTCGCGCATCGAAACAAGCGCGTCCAAGTCGCGGACCGTCGCCATGTAGCCCTGGACCATGCGCGCGGTCGGGTCCTCGACCTTGTGCTCGTTGCCCGGCGTGGCCAAAAGCGACTCGACCAACGTGTCGTCCCAGACCCACGGCTCCAAGTTGTCGAGAATCGCCGCGGCAATGCCCGCATCGACCGGCGGAATGATCTGGCACCCGTTGTTCCAGTAGAGCTTGTAACCATTATCGGCCTTGGGGTTATGCGACGCCGTCATCATGATCCCGCACGTCGCGCCGAGGGCCTTGACACCGAACGGGACCATGGGCGTGTGGACGAGGTGACGGTAGTAGTAGACCTTGATCCCCTTGTGCAAAAACACGGCCGCCGTCAAGCGCGTGAACCGAGCGGACGAGAGCGACCCGAACGCGCGGTGGTCGTGGCCCAGAACGACCGACAGGCCCGTTGGGTCGCCGCCGTGCTGCGCGAGCAGGTACGCGACGAGCCCCTGCGTCGCCTGGATGACTGTCAGGTCGTTCATGCGCGAGAATCCGGCTTCCATGCGCGCGCGCAGACCGGCCGTGCCAAACTCGATGCGCGAGCCGAGGCGCTTGCGCAGGTCGGCCTCGTCGCCGGACGCGAGCAGGTCGGTGATTTCTTGCCGCGTGGCCGGGTTCTAGTTTTTGGTGCATGGGGGGCGCGTGGTGAGCTGGGACGCGTCGACGGGCAATCGTGACGGTCGCGTCGCAGCACGGGCACACGTACGCGGTCGAGCCGCAACCACTCCTTGGCGAGCTGCTGGATCTCGTCGCTGACGGCCATGGTCGGTTGGTTGGATAGTTGCTGATGCTGTTGGAGAGAGAGAATCGATCGCGTCCAGGTCGGGGGGCGCGTGTCGACTACTTATACTCGCGCGCGATCCAGACCAAGACACAGCGGCGCAGGGGGCGTGCAGCGAAGCAGGAATATTTAAAGTGCAGCAAGTTGCTGATGATGGTGTTAGTTGTCGTTTCGAGAGATTGTGATTCGAGCGGCGTCTTTCGAGCAAAAGTGCAAAGGTGAAGTCGGCGGCGTCGGAGCTGACGTTGGCCGGCCAACGTGGGTTTTTTATCAAACGAACAACGTGCCGAATGGCGCCTGGCTTGGCGAGCAAACAAAATGGCTTGCCCGTGGACCCACTCAACGCTGTTCGCCTGGACGCTGGCCGCGAGATGTTATCTTTGCTCTCGTTCTCGTTTATGTTGTCTGTGCGACGTCGCGCGAGAGAAAGGGGCGCGAAGGCCCCACGAGCGCGACGGCAGCAACCCAACTGCCGCTGCTCAAACAAGTACTGCACATTGCCCGCTCGCCCGCGCGGCAGCAGCATCAGCGCAAAATAAATACAAACCGCACGACCATCCTTGACCTTCTCCACCCTTCCTCTACTCCGGGTGCGGCAGCACGCGCGTGGCCCCCGGCCGTCCCGGGCGACGCGGCTTCTTGAAAGTATTCGCCGCGTGGCTCGACCCGGCCGCTGCCAACTGCGCGTCACCCTCCCCCTCCTGTTCCGTCGCCGCTGCTTCAGCCGCATGCGTCCAATCGGCTTCCAGGTCAGCAAAGTCGTCGAGGTCCGAAATCTCGTGCGCGTGCACGACGTCGAGGTGCACTTCGTTTTTAAGGTAGTGCACGAGCGCGCGCTTCATCATCGACGTGACCATGCGGTCCTTGACGCGCGACCCGTCGGGACAGCAGTAGACAAACTCGTACTTGGGCTGCGCGCCGCCGCCGACCAGGTACCGCGTGATCGTGTAGCTCGGCGATGACCCGGGCACGAGTTCTGCGAGTTTGGTCGTGTCGTCGGCCGCGACCGTCGCAACGTGCGAGACGAGTTCGTTGTTCGTGCCCTACGGACGTCGCGTGGTGAGCATTCCCGCGTGCTCGCGTCGCCAAGATCCATAAACGGACCAAAATCACATGCCGCGCGTCGCCTGCCGCCAACGCATCGATCGCCGGCCGCACGTCGTCCTCCATCGGCACGAGTGACGCGACCGACCCGGTGAATTTGCGGTCCGGCGCGGCCATGCCCGGCAGCGCGCGCGGCATTTCCGCGGCGACCGCACGGTCCAGTTCCTGCAGCCGCAATTCGTCGGCCGACATGGCATTCGCCGACTTGCTGCGCACGTGCGCCTCGTACCCGGCATAGCTGAGCTCCTCGCGCGTCGTGATATGCAAAGCGTCAATCACGGAAAAACGCGCGAGCAGGTGCTTGACGGTGGGTTGCGCGAGCGCGGCCTGCATTTTGAGCGAGACGGGCGACGCGTCGGGCACGTAGTTGAGCAGGATGAACTCGTTGCGCGTGTCGGTTTGGATCAAGAAGAAGACAGGGTGGTCGTCGGGGACAGAGACGGCGGTGAGGGCCGTGTCAAAGTCGCTGGCAAAGTTGGCGCCGTCGGTCTTGGGTACAGTTTGCGTGAGCGTCAACGTTTCTGGGATATTGTTGATGGGGCAACGTCAGGACGAGCAAGGCAGGCGAGGACAGAGTGCAACGTCGGGGCGGTACCGACCCTTGTCGAGATCGATGCGGTAGAGCCGCACGGCGTCGACGTCGCCAAAATCGCCGTCAATGGCTAGAATACATGGGCGGAGCCTTGCAGGTGAGCTGAGGAAGGACGCGACGGCGTTGCAGTCTGCCGAGTCCAGAATGCGGGATCGGCGAAGAGCTGCTCCTTCAGCAGCTGGCTCTCACTCGACGCGGCGGACGGCGTGGGCGGGCTCGACAATACCGGTGATGTTGAAGCGCTGGACCATGGTGGTGGTGTTGCAAGTGCAAAGACTGGGATAATCGAGAGAACGCGCGAGGTCGCGAGGTCGTTGGCGTCGCTGTTGGCCAACGATGGTGGCGTAGGCTTCAGTGGTTGGTTTCGCGCCCACGTGCTCTAACCGTGATTTGCAAGCTGTTAGATGAGAGACGTCCCGCACCTCGCGACAGCACTTCTCCTTTGTCGCGCCTCTTGCCAAGGCGCGCACCAAGTCATGATCGCATCCCCCCTCGGCTCATGAGCATGAGCACCGACCATGATCGCGACCCGTGCGTCCTGCACGCACCGTCATGGGCCTTGATCCATACCCCGACCGCGAGCGCAAACGACCCCGGCTCTTCCTCAACTGAATCCAATCGATCCACGGCACCCGCGACCAAAAATATATAAACCGCACTCCGCCGCGCCGATGCTCCTGCACCTTCAACCAACCACACGCCAACCTCCCCACCGTCCCACCATGCCGCGCCGCGCCACCTCGCTCACCCGCACGCTCCTCCTTGCCGTCCTGGCGCTCCTTCTCGCGACCACGCTCCTCGCGCGCGCCCTGCCGACCCCGCAAGATTCGCAAATCGAAGCCCTACCCGCATGCACGCTCAACGACGATCCCGAGGCCGGCACGTGCACGACCACGACCGACGGCGAGTTCACGGCGCCCGTTGTCGATAACGAAGCCGCGCAAGACGGCGGCACCGACCCGACCACTGGCGAGGAAGAAGAGCCGGCCGACGGCGTGGCCAACTTGTTCCGCCGGCACTGGACCGCCGAAGACGAGGTGCTCGAGGTTGCCGCGGGGGACGCGGATGACGCGGACGTGTTGTTCCGTCGCGATGCGGTGGTCGAGGATGGCGGTGAAGATGGTGAAAGTGCGGCCGAGGAGGTCGTACCGACCAAAGACGGCGACGAGAACGACGCGGTGGATTTTGACGATTCGGGCGAGCCGGCGCCTGTCGAGGCTGGCGACGAGCGCAACATTGTGCTCATGGACGCGGCCGACGCGGACGACGACGCCGAGTAACGGGTGGAGAGCATAAGGAAGGGCCGGGCGCAGGCGCCTGTCCGATTGGAGCGAGTTTGTTTTGGCGAAAATATGATTGTAGTCGTCGTTTTGCACCGTGATTTCCATGGTGACCTTGTCGCAGGCAACATTGAACGGTTATCACAGATCAGTGAGGCAATCATGGCCGCTTTCGCCACACCAAGGGCGTGCAGAAGAGCGGAGATCTGTCGTCGGCCATCCTGGTCAGACCTGCGGTTCATGATTCGTCTGTATCACTGTTGGTGGCTGTTCATGATTTGGATCATGGTTCGCCACCCCCGCATATCTGTCTGTGATCCATGCCTGTGCAAACCACGAACTGCTGCAACATCATCTTGTTCCTGCCGACCACCATCCCAGAACCAACTGCCAACTCTCCGCAAACGACGCTCAGCAACCATGAAACGCTCAACGACCTGACCGCGACCGGATCCGACGAGACGCGCGCAAGTTGGTGGTCGCACGCGCGCCTTGGCGCTCCTTGCACACCAAGCACCCACCAACGCCGCTTGGGCCCCCGATACCGCAACGGGCAACTTGCGACACCTTCATGATCATGAACCCCGACGATCTTGCTGCGCCGGCGTCCCACTCGGGCTTCCGTTACTCACTGTTGGTTCAGTTTGCCCTCGCGCTCATGGACGGCGCTCATGGACCAGTCATGGATGCCGGCACTTGCGCTCCATGAGCGCTCTACTCGCACGCGCCGCGTGCGCGCTGATCACGTCCGCGCATCCTCGTTGCTGCATTTATAAATATCGGCACGGGCCCACCATTCGCTCAGCGTCGTTCTGCTCGTGTCCCCTGCTCGTTCGTCACCATGGTCGCTTCACCATCCTTCGGCGCGCTCGCCTGCCTGCTCTCGCTGCTGCTCGCCGGTCCGTCTTGCTCCCCACTCGGTGCCAGATTCGCGCCTTGATTCGCCCGCTCACTGCGCCGCCATACCACCCTCCAGTCCCATCGGCGCTCGCGATCCCGCAAAACAACCCAGCCCCGTCCCCCTCGCCCACCGCCAAATCCGGCACCATCTCCGCAACCAACCTGCCGCTCCCGAACGGCGGCGGGACCGTCACCGCCAACGGCACCATTTCCGTGGGCGGCTCGAAAAACTCCACCACGACCCCGACCAACAGCACCTCCCCGCCCCCCATCACCGCGCTCCCGACGTTTTCGCTGACTCCTGACACCCCGACCGCGAAACGCGCGCGCGCATGTACCGCCGACTCGACGTTTTGCGTGACGCTCATCGACCACGGCACCGTGGTCACGTTCGCGATCGACGCGCCCGCCGACGCCAAGTGGCTCGCGTGCGGTCTGGGCACTAAAATGGACGGCGCCGATATTGTTGCGGGGTACATGTACGACGGGAAGTTTGTCGTCTCCGACCGCAAGGGCGTGCCGGACCATAAGCCTCCGACCGTGGACGCGAAACAAGACGCTCTGCCGGTGCGGGGCGGGATGGACGCGGCATCCGGACGGTGGGTGTCGAGCTACCAAAGGATGAAGAGTACGGGGGATAAGGACGGGGATCTCGAGTTGGATACGGGCAAACCGGTGAGCTTGATTGTGGCCTACGGCGCCGGGGACGCGGCGATCGATGTGGCCGCGAATAAGGGGTTGGATCACCCAGAGTTCCGGGCCAAGTTTACAAAACACAAGGCGTATGGCAAGCTCGTGGTGGATTTGAATGACCCGAAACAGGTGGCCGCGGCAAGTGCGAGCGCGACGAGTGCGGCGGCACCGACACCGACCGCCGGCGCAGGCGCGGCGGCGACGGGGGACGCGGCGGCCAAGACCGGGTCAGGCGCGGTGAGCGCGTGGAGGGCCGACGCGGCGCGCGCGGTGGTCGTGACGGTCGCGGGAGTTGCGGGCGCGATGGCGCTGGTGTTGTGAAGGGTGTTGATATCAATCGATCCGAGTCGCATTCAATTTCATGTCGCTTGGGATTCGCGGGAAGGCGAGATGGGTGTGGCATCGTCGTGTCGACGACGCGCATATGCTGCCGTTCCGTGCCGCGACGTTAACAGCACCGGGTCGCGGACCGCGACAACGACAAGCACGAATCAAAGAGATGCGGAAATGTATTGCTTACAGAATGACGACGGTGTGCTTCTCCTCAATCACTCTCTCGCGCGCGCGCCCACTCACCGAGCCGGCGCGCGCGCGCATCCCCTGGACCGCGCCGACTTGACCTTGCCTTGGCCCACGTCGCGATCCCACCGACGCGTCTGTCCCTTAGTTGCGCGAGATCGGCTTCCCCGCCGCCGCATCCCGCTCAAACCGCGCTGTCGTGACGCGCGCCTGGCCCTCCTGCTTCCACTTGTCATTGCCCGTCACCGTCCCGGCCAGCTTCTCGGCCGTGCCCGCGACCGACTCCCAGGCCGCGTGCGTGCTCGACGCGAGCGCGGGGTCGTCCTTGAACGAGCGCGGCGCATCGTGCGAGAGTTCGACGTTGGTTGGGGCCGCCGACGCGGAGAGGGGTTTTTGCGCGTCGAAGAGCGTGTCGCGCGGGTCGCGCACGGCCGTCGCCGACGCGTCGGCGAGCGGGTCGGGGACGGCGCCGGTGCGCGCGGCGGCGGCCGACGTGTCGGGCGAGAGCGCGTCGCCGGACATCGGGAAGCTCGAGAACATGTCGTTGCGCGGGTCCATGGTGTTGGTGGGCGGTGGTGGTGGTGGTGATGGTGGGTCGGGTGCGGAGGGGCGGTGCGGTGCCGGTAGTGGAGCTCGTCGTCGGCGAGGGGAGATGAGATCGGTGCCGGCTGCGGCGCGCAGTGGAGGAGAAGAGAACGGTCGCGGTGCGCGGTGGGGGGTCGGGCAGCGTGGGGAGAGAGCGCGTTGGTGCGCGGTCGCGCGCGCGTTTTATACGGGCCGATCGCGTGGTGCGCACAAGCAAGCGCCTTGCGCTGTATGTGCGCGCGACGCAGCGCGCTCCGCCGGCGTCTGTCGGCCATCATGCGCGGCATCACGCACCGTGTTGTGCGACGTCGCGGCCAGACCTTGATCACGACCGACGTGTTCTGCCGCGGCCGAGTCGCTGCCTGGAAAGCAATACCACTGGTTGTGATGGATGAAATGATATATTGCCATGAAATGGGCGCGTCCGTTCTCGTTCTCGTTCTCAACCTGCCCAGTCGTCACCGTCGCGCCAGTCCTCGGTCTGCGGCGACCCACGTGTCGCCCTCGTCAGTCCCCCTCCAATCCCGCGCGCCAGCTCCCTTCTCCACGTCCCGCGCCTCCCCCCCCCTCCCCCCCTCCCCCCCTCCCTCGCTACTTGCCCTGAATTGCGCGCATCGCCTTGTTTGTCAACGCGACGCGCTGCGCGAACCCCGGGTCGGCGTCCCCATTCCCGGCCACACACTCGTTGATCGTCGCCAACACACTGTGCGCCTTGCCCTCATTCGCATCAAAGTCGGCCGGCAACGCGTCCGCGACCACCGCCAAGTCGTTGCACGCGTCGGAGTCCGACTTGGCCTTCATCCCGACGGTCGCGGCCCCGCCGCGGAACCACCAGGCCGCGACGCGGAATGTGACGGTCGGGTCCATCATCGCGTCGGCGGCGACTTGGTCGGTGCGCTCGAGGTCGCCGTCGAGCCGCGACGCGAGGCTCGAGTCGCCGAGCCCGACGAACGCGTAGTGCCAGTTGGCGGGGACCTAATCGTCGGGGTCGAGGAAATCAGCGCGAGGACCTCATCAACCCCCCCAATCATGTTTCCGTGCACGGCGCGACGCGTACCATCATGATCGCACCGCGCCCGCCCGTCTTGGGCTGGTACAATACCGTCAGCCCGGCCGTCTCGTGGCTCATGGTCGCGAGGTAGACGGCGAGCCGCGCCGGCGTGCACAGGCCGTACTGCACGGCGGCCTTGCGCAGGTGCGGCCAGGTGTCGCGCGACGACGCGTCGAGAACCGACGAGAGCGCCGCGTCGGTCGCGATCGTGCACTCGGGCGGAGGGGCCACGTCGCCGACGGTCGGCCAGGTGAAGGGCGCGGCGTGCGCGCGGGGGATGCCGAGGCCGGTGAGGGTCGTGAGGAGAACGAAGATCAGGAGGAGATGGTGGTGGGTGGCAAGGGAGGCCGGGCGGCGCGGGCCGGCGGCGGCGGCGGTGGTGATGCGCGTCGCGGGGGTCATGGTGATGGTGTAGGTGTTTGTGGAGATGCTGGTCAAGGCGAGCGGCCGCGGCGGATGCGCGGAGAGGGCGCGCCGTGGCGGCCGTCGGTCGTGCTCGGTGCACCTCCAGCGATCAGGCGATGGATCCTCCTGCCGCACGTGCATACCGTGACTTGCACGCACAGCGCGGTGATCATCCCAGGTTGCTGCACCGCCAACTCGCGACTGCTGTCGTGCTCAACCCGTCGCCGACCCAATCCCGCACGCACCACCGCCCTCCCGCGCGCACGACCCGCTGCACTCGACCCGTCAACCCGCGTCGATCACCATGAGCGTCTTCCTGTCGGCCCTGCGCGCGACCACCGCCATCCGCGCCGGCTCCCTCGCCGCTGTCTCGGCCCTCCCGCGGCTTGCACCACCAGCGCTGACGCCCGCCGCCGCGGCCATGCGCACGCCGCTCTCCGCGACTTTTGCGCCGTCACCGGCGTTCACGGGTGTGCTGGGCGCGCGCGGCGTCAAGTTTGGCACCGAGTACCAGCCGTCGATCATTCGCCGTAAGCGCAAGTGGGGGTTCCTGGCCCGTGCCAACAGCAAGGCCGGGCGCAAGATCTTGCATCGCCGGATGCTCAAGGGGCGCAAGTACCTGAGCCATTAGATGGAGCGAGGTGCGTGTGCTGCTCGCTGCGTGAACATTACGTGCCAAGTGTTTGATGCTGACGACTGGCCGGGTGCAGTTCGCCGCGGGATTTATTTAGTTTCGATCAAATAGCCAATGGCTTGTTTTGGGTGCCGTGTTGGTCGTTGCCTTCTCGCCAGTCGGACCGGAGCCGATCCGTATACAACCGCTGTCGCTCTTGCCTGCTCCACGATCTTGCCAACGTCGAACGAACCGCAATCTGCATTTCATTTACATCCACGACACGCCCATCACGGCCACCACCACCACCACCACCGCACCCGCCGCTACGCTCGCCCACCCCCTCCCGTCCGCGCGCGCGGCACTCGACTGCTCCCCGATCCCCGACGCCGCCGCTTTCGCCGGCGCCGGCGTCGCCCTCGCACCCCCAACCGCGCTCGTACTCGCCACCGTCCTCGTCGCCGTCGCTGCCACCGTCGCATTCCCCACCTCCTGCACCGCCCGCAACACCTTCCCTGTCAACGCAACTCGCTGCTCAAATCCGGGATCCTGATCCCCGTTCCCCGCAACACACTCGTTGATTGTCGCCAACAATTTCCGATCCACCTCCTTCCCGCCCATCCCGTCGGCCACCGCGCCCAAATCGTTGCACGCCGTCGCATTCGACGCGGACTTCATCCCAGCGGTCGCGGCCCCACCGCGGAACCACCACGCCGCCACGCGGAACATGACGCCCGGGTCCATCATCAGGTCAGCCGCGACGGAGTCGGTGCGGTTCGCGTCGTTATTGAGACGGGCGAGGACGGCGGGGTCGTGCAGGGAGGTGAACGCGAAGTGCCAGTTGGCCGGGATCTAAAGTACAGCGTAGGTTAGTCGGGCCGGAAAGGAGGAATGGAGGGAAGGAGCGTACCATCATGATCGCACCGCGCCCGCCCGTCTTCGGCTGGTACAGCACCGTCAATCCGGCCGTTTCGTGGCTCATCGTCGCGAGGTAGACGGCGAGTCGTGCCGGCGTGCAGAGCGAGTATTGCGCCGCCGCGGTGCGGATGGACGGCCAATACGACCGCGAGGCCGGGTCGGCGAGGACGGACGCGAGGACGGCGTCGGTCGCGAGCGAGCAGGTGGCATTGGAGGAGTTGGGTGCGGGAATGGGTGCGGGGGTTGAGGTTGGGGACGGGGTAGTCGCGGCCGTGGCAACGGTGCTCGTGAGCAGGACGGCGAGCACCGCGGCGAGCAGGGCGAGAAAGGGTCGAGCGCTTGGTGTCGTTGACGCGGCGGTCATGATTGAGAATGGTTGTGAGAGCGGCAACCGGCAGGGATGTTCTCAGCGAGAGCGAGGCGGGCACAGTGCTGGTGTTTTATAACAACGGCCATTGCACCCATCCACCCCCATCAACTTGTTGTTCCTCGACCATGGCCGGTTCGCTCGCGAGCGGGTCATGGCCTGCAACGGTCATGACCCGAACCACCAACCGTCAGTCGTCCTCCACCTGGCCCGCTGCGGGGGTGCGGCAAGCCGCCGGCCCGGGCTCATCGCAACCACTTCACCAGTGACAGACCGGTCGTTTGGCAGCCGAGAACCGACTCTGGGGCCGGGAAACATGAGCGCGGCGCGGTGGTGGCCGGCCGCTGCGCGAGTCGTTATCTGTCGCGTTACATTTCGAGAACTGGAGACTGGTGATACGACCGGGACGGGGCCCTGACTGATACTTCGGGGAGGATTGCGTAAGGATGTATTTCGCACAGCAGCGTCCTTCTTATGTAGGAAGACGCCTCACACTATGCGTCTAATTGGGGACCACGTGTTGGCAGGGCGCAAGCGGGGGACGCTTGCATACGCGCCAACAACTCCCTCCCTGCCCGTCCGAGGCGCGCGACGCGTCGGATCCACGATCGATCCTCCACTCAACCACAACACCACCAACCACTACTGCAGCGACCGCAACACCGTCGCCGTCGGCTTGCCGGCCTTGACGCCCGACAGCACCTGCACGCCCGGCGTCTGCGCCCGATACTCGCGCCACTTGACGACCGCGTCCGCGTCCTCGCGCAAGTCCTCGGCGCGTTCCCACGTCGACTCCTTGATCGCGCGCTGCTGCCACTTGATCAAGTACAGCGTGTCGCCCTCGCCGCGCCGGCCCGTCATGCCTTCGCGCAGCACGCACTCGGGCTCGTCGGCCGTCGCCGGTGCCCATCCGTGCTCGTCGTCGGTGCCGTCGTTGCCCGCGTACGGCCGACCCGGAAATCGTGCCAAGTCCAGCTCGCGATACGGTTTCAGCAGCTCGACGTGGAACGTCGGGTGCACCTTGTACCCGGCTGGCAATCCGAGCCTGCACGCGCGACCGCCACCGACCACGGCCTCGACGTTAAACGGGCCAATGAACTTGGGCAGTAACTTACGCGACGTCAGCTCCGTGCCTGATGCTGTGCGCGCCGCAATGTTCTTGGTCGAGAGCCACACGCGGTCGCCGACGAGGTACTCGACGTGCTTGCGGTGCTGGTTGACTTGCATCACCATGGCCGCGCGCGATCGATCCAGGCTCACCCGAGCATCTCGCGTCGCTGCGTCGAGCTGCTCCGCCATGCGCTCGAGCTGCGGTACCGGGATATTGTTGCCGAGCATGATCTCGACCGGCCCGCGTGGCACAACGCCCCACAGCTCGAATGGCGACTTGCCCGTCGGCTCGGCGCGCGAGTTGTTGTAGGCGAACTCGACAAACGGCAGGTATGTCGGCCAGTTGGTGCGCTGCGCGTTGACGAAATGCCGCAGCATCGACTGCACCGTGCGATTCGCGACTTCGGCCTGGCCGTCAGACTGTGGATGATACGCTGTCGACATCGCTAACCGCGTGCCCAACCGCCGCCAAAGCGCTTCCCAAAACGCAGACGCGAACCGCGGGTCACGGTCGCTCACGATGCAGTCGGGCAAGCCAAAATCGGGCAAGACGTACCGAATGTACAAGCGCGCAAGCCCTTCGGCGTCCGTCGTCATGACCGTCGGGATCACGCGCAACCGCTTCGTCAACGCGCACACGAGCGTGACGATGGCGTCTTTTCCGCCCTCCCCGTCTGGAAGCTTGCCGATCAGGTCGATGTTGATTCGGCCCCACGGCCGATCCGGTACAGGAAGCGGTCGCAGCAGGCCGTCGGTCTTGCCGATCTTGGGCTTGTTGGCCTGGCAGCTCACGCACGTCCGCACATAGGCCTCGACGTCGGCCGCCATGCCACGCCAGTAGCACCACCGACGCAGCAGGTCGAGCGTGCGACGCGCGCCCATGTGCCCGGCGAGCGGCGTGTCGTGGGCCTCGGACAGCCACAAGGTGCGCAGCTCGCGGTCGTTTGGGATGAGCGGCACCCGCCGCGCCTCGCCACTGACCTCCACGAACTTGAACAGGATCCCGTCGTCGGCGACGTACCCCGCGGGCGGCTGCTCGAGCATCGCGTGCAACCGTCGATCCGCCGCCGTCGCGGCCACGACGCGCCGCATCATGTCTGGCTCGACTTCTGGTCGAACCCCTTGCACGAGATCCTCGGCGGGCTCTTGCGCGTGCTCGCCCTCGACCGCAATCGCCATGGTCTCGTCGTGCTTGTGCGACCGCCGTACCTGCAGTACCGCGAATTTCCCGTCCTCGCCTTTGTATAATGGCACCGCCGCGACGCGCAACGCACCGTTGGCACCGCGCGCGAGTGGTGTGTACAGCGCGTCGGCAAGCAGCGACCCGTCCGGTCGCAAGTCCGGCCGTCGCGACAGCGCGTCAGCGTGCGGCATGCGCTCGCCCTTCTCGTACTTGATTTCCAGATCGTACTCGGCGAGCGACGACAGCCACCGCACTTGCCGTCCATTGAGCTCGCGCTGCGTCGCAAAGTACTCAAGCGTGCGGTGGTCCGAGTTGCACCGCACCGACTTGCCGTGCACGTACGTGCGCCACCGATTCAACGCGGCGACGATTGCCAGTAACTCGCGGTCGTGGACCGGGTACGCGCGTTCCGGTGGCTTCAACTTGCGACTGAAATATTCGATCGGTCGCCCATTCTGCTGTAGCACCGCGCCGACGGCGAACCCGCTCGCGTCGGTCGTGATCTCGAAATCGCCGTCCTCGTCAGGCAGCACCAGCACCGGCACCGACGACAGCGCGTCCTTGAGCGCGCGGAACGCTGCGTCGGCCGCGGCTGACCATTCGTACGTGACGTCGTCGGCGAGCAAGTCCGTCAGCGGGTGCGCGAGCTCGGCGAATCCATTGACAAATCGCGCGTAGTAGTTGGCGAGCCCGATGAACCCGCGCAACTCCTTCTGGTCCTTGGGCACGGGCCAATCGCGCACTGCCGCGACCTTGGCTGGGTCGACATGCACGCCGTCGCGGTCCACGAAATGACCAAGGTACTCGACCCGCTCCTTGAAAAACTCGCACTTGCTCGGCTTGACATGGAACTCGTTCTTGCGTAGCACCTCGAGCACCTGCCGAACGTGGCGCTCATGCTCAGCCTTGGTCTTCGAGTAGATCAAGATGTCGTCGAGGAACACGACGACGAACCGGTCGAGGTACGGCTCAAACACCTGGTTCATGGCGCGCATGAACGTCGATGGTGCGTTGCACAAGCCGAAGCTGAGCACGCGCCACTCGAACGTCCCGTACCGCGTCACGAACGCCGTCTTGTGCACGTCCGACTCGTCCATGCGCACTTGGTGATACCCGCTGACAAGGTCGAGCTTCGTGTAGTAGCGCGCGCCACGCAGCATCCGGAAGAGGGTCTCGGCGCGCGGCAGCGGGTATGTATCGCGTACCGTGATCTTGTTCAGTGCGCGATAATCCACGCACACCCGGACGCCTCCGTCTTTCTTTGGCACGAACAGGACCGGCGACGCAAACGGCGAGCCCTTGCTCGGCCGGATCAGCCCGCGTCGCAACAGCTCGTCTAGCTGCTTGCGCAGTTCCTCGAGCTCCTTGGGCGAGGCCTGGTATGCGCGCTGTGCGACTGGCCGCGCGCCCTCCTTGAGCTCGATCCGGTGGTCGACATCGCGCTTCGGCGGCATGCCCGTTGGCTCGGCGAACACGGTTGGGAACTCGTCGACTAACTGCTTCACGACCGTGCCCGTGTAGCCAACGCCCTCGACCTCGATGTGGTTGAGCGAGACCATGAACACGTTTGCCGGGTCGTCGCGCATCGCCGCCGCGCACTCTTCGGCAGAAAGCAAGTCGACCTCGATGTGGGATGGCCCGCCCGCCACCGGCTGCACGCGTGTCGCGCCGCCGTCAAGCGACAGCGCGCCTGACGACCAGTCGAGCTGCGGGTCACACTCGCGCAACCACGGCCGGCCCAAAATCACTTCCCATGCGACGTTGTCGAGCACCAGGCACCGCGCGGTCGTGGCGGCGCCCGCGACCATGACACGCAGCTCCGCCCATTCGCGTCGCACGCGTCGCGAGACGCCGTCGAAACCCGAGACGCGCAACCACCCGTCGCGCACGATTCGCGCGCCCACGCGCTCCACGACGGCACGTCGCGCGACGTTGTGCGAGGCGCCCGAGTCGACCATGACCACCGCGTCGTGCTCCTGCAGCAACTTTTTCCTGTGCCGCTCGCCCATGCACTTCTTCGACCAAGTGCGGCCCTTGCGCGGCTCCTCGCTCACTGCGAGCACCGCATCGTACGCGTACGGCTGGTCAGTGCCAAACGCCAAGATTTCAAGATCCTCCTCGACCACCGCATCGTCACGCTCCTCCCCCTGGCCCAAGTCGACGCGCCTGTCGGCGGTGTCCTTCGGCGAAACGATGAGCGGCTCCCGTGCGTCGTCCACGTCGACGTCAACTGCAACGTGCAAAAGCTGCGTCGTGCCGCCATCGTTCACGTCCGTATGAACAAAATTTGGACTTGTGCCACCAACAGGGACGACCTGACCAGAGCGAGAAGAGCAATCAAAACGGCAGGTGCATTGATGATTGAAAACCGCGACATTCGCGTTCGGCCGGCGCGGGCAATTGTGACGCAAATGGCCCACCTCATCGCACCGATAACAGCGGCGCGTTTCGACCTCGTACTCGTCGTCCTGGCGGTCGTCACGGCCACGGCCGCCACGACCACCCCGACCGCCATTCTGGCCACGGCGACTACGACCCTGGCCGCGATTACCATGGCCACGGCGCCCTTGCACAGCGTTGACCTGCATACGGTCGTCCTGTACGCGATCATGCACCGCCAGCATGTTGAACCCGTTCGAAAGCTGGAGAACGCCCCAATGTCGATGGCCCGGGTGTAGACCTGCTCCATGAACGACCAACGCAGGTTCTGGTCCTCCGACGGTGGGTTCAAGCGACCGTCGCCGAGCAGCGTCATGACGTTCGTCGGCACCGACGCCAAGAAACACGAGTAAAGCTCGGCGGCAGACGCCTGCTCGACAGTCACTGCCAGGGCCGCAAACGCGGCCACATGCTGCTCCATGGTCCCACCCGACTGGAAACGGAACTGCTGCAGTTCACGACGCTTGGTCAGGGCCGCCGTCTTGGGCCGGAAACGCTCCGAAACGGTGTTCGCAATACCTTCGGGCGTTGTGGGCCACTGGCCCGTCGCGTTCTGCAGCACGCGGTAGGTCTCCGCCTCGCCCGTGAACGCGCGGTCGAGCAAGAGAACAATGGCCATCTCGCTGTGCTTGCGCGCGCGCATGAAGGCGACCCACTTACCCACGTCGCTGAACCACGCGCGGACCGCCTCATACGTGCCTGTGCCGTCAAACTTGGGTGGCGGAATTTTTTCGTTGCCCCCATACGCCGTCTCGTCTCCCACCGGGCTCGCGGCGGCACCAGCGACAGCCATGGCAGGAGCCGTCGACGCAGCAGAGGCAACTGCCGCAACAGGAACCGCATCTGGGGACGGCGCCGCAGGCAGCGGCGCGGAATTGTTCGACAACTTCTGCAAAATGACCATGAGGGCATCGAGTTTTGCGCCTTGTTCGGCCACGGCCGTCTTGACCTCCGAAACCGACCCCTCGAGGGCCACCGTCCGCGTCGCGAGGGCATTATCATTCGCCATCATTGCGGGCAGGTGCTGGTCGACCACCGCCCGAACCTCGGCCAGCTGTTCAAGAGGCGTCGCAGGTGTCGCCGGTTCGCCCGTCATGACGCCAACCGTGATGAAAAACGCGAGACGAGAGAAAACAACTCGATGGGCAGGAACCCGCAACGAATTTGCACAACAAGTAAACCGCGCCAACGAGAACCGGCGCAACCGCGAAAATGCGCTATCGAGAACAGGCGCAAACGAGACACCGCGCCAAATGAGAACCAGCGCAACTGAGACACCGCGCCAAACGAGAACCGGCGCAACGAGACACTGCGCCAACGAGAACCGGCGCAAACGAGAAACCGCGCCAAATGGGAACCAGCGCCAACGAGAAACCGCGCCAAACAGGAACCAGCGCAAACGAAACCGCGGAAGCCCAGCGCCCGAACGCACACTTCCAACGCCAGTCCGTCACTTGAAGGAACGAACCTGCAGACGCTACCAGTTGATACGACCGGGACGGGGCCCTGACTGATACTTCGGGGAGGATTGCGTAAGGATGTATTTCGCACAGCAGCGTCCTTCTTATGTAGGAAGACGCCTCACACTATGCGTCTAATTGGGGACCACGTGTTGGCAGGGCGCAAGCGGGGGACGCTTGCATACGCGCCAACAACTGGAGTGGTCGAGGCACAGTAGAATGTCGACGTTCAGCATCATGGAACGCCGCGACCTCGAGCCAACTTGCTGCAAGACGCGGGCGCGAGGAGGTCATGATCGTGCGAGCTTTGGTCGAGCTTTCCACGCGCGGCGAGACCACGACAGGATCAGTTGATCGACGATTTGCGAGCCGGATAAAATGCAGTCAAGTCGACCTCCAGGCATGCGGGTCGCGACTTCGTCGTTTTCAACGTTGACGTGACCGACTGGGGTTGTCGCGCGCTCGTCCCTCTGGTGTATGCTGGTGCTTGTTTGTTGAGGACGACGGTGTGGCAACGGTGGCGAACACACGTGTGGATGAAGCCAACCATGGTCCAGCAGACCTGGCGCGATGGTTGCTGGTGGTCAGCTGTGCCTTGATTGGGACATGGGCGCGTTCTCTCTCAAAGTCTCGCCCCCGTCGCGTTCCAAGGGCCAGCGTGCACATCGCGGCTCCACAGACTGCATCGTGGGCCCTGATCACGGCCAACGCACCAACGACTACGACGGCGCAAGCTCGGTGTGCCCTCGCTTGCCCTCCACTGTTCCAATCTCGCCCTCCCACGCGCAATTTTCGCATCAGCGACGATCATGGTACATTCTCCACCCGGTACCGTGCCGCCGTCGCGATCAAGGACTGAGTTCGGAGCACCATACAGTCCGGCCACATCCACTTTGCTCCGTGCCGCGCGCTCTTCCTTGCGGCAATTCTCGCCCTTCTTTTCTTTGCGGACCGGACCCACGCCGCCGCCGTCGACGCGCGCAAATGCAACGGGCTCGCGTCCATCTGCACGCGCCCGTTCCTCCGCACGACCTTCCCGGGGGCACACAATGTCGGCACCGACGCGCTGACGTGCACTTACCAAGTCGATACGTGCAAGAAGTCCCTGGCTGCGCCCAAACCCATCAGTGACACGTCCTTCCCCGACGGCCCACGCGTCACGGCCGAGTTTGCCGCGCGCGCCGCCAACGCGACCGCGAAAACCGGCACCCAGGAAGGCTTGTTTGGATGCAAGCAGACCAAGAATACGTGCACATTGCCCGGGCTCGCGATCCCGTGCGGGTTCAAGTGCCAGGATCGCGGCGTGACGGCGTTGCTGGATGCGGGGATCCGGTGGCTCGACATGGATTTCTGTGGGTTCTTTCCTGGGGCATTGGCAAAGGAGCCGTTTGCGTGCCATGCGGGACCCAAGTTGATTGGGACGGCGTATGGGCGGCCGGCCGCGCAGGCGTTTGCGGACGTACGTTATTTGCCAATTTTGGGGACGTTCAGCTTTTGCTCGGCGTCACTGACCTCGCACAATGGGATACCTATAGATGGGCGCGTGGGTGCGTGCGCACCCGGACGACCTGGTCGTGATTTACTTGTCGGACCAAAAGGACTTTGACGCGGCCGGGTACGCGCAGCTGAGCAAGTCGATGTCGGACGCGTTCGGCGCGTACCTGTACCGCGGCACGGCGGCACAACTCAAGGCCGCGCACGTCGGCGACTTGCTCGCGCAGAACGTGCGCGTCGTGGTCACGGGCAAAGACGCGTGGGCAGGCGATTTGCCGCAGGTGCCGGTGCAACTGGTACGCTCGTATTCGTTGCCCCTGCAGTCGGATCCGTGTGGTCTCTGATTGGAACATGATCGCATCCGTAGCTCGGCATCATCGACTCGTACTCGCACGACCTGTCGCCGGTCGACCCGACCGAAGCGGTCCGCGCGGCGTGCGCAAAAGCCGACATCGACCACCCTGTCCTGGTGCAGGCGATTGGACGCGCCGAGCTCGGGCTGCACGCGATTTGCATCAACGATATTGAGCGCGGGGTGCGTCGCTCGAATCCTCTTTTCCTGAACGAACGGGCAGAACTGATGGAAACGTTGATGTGTAGATTGACGTGGGCAAGCTGCTCGACGCAGTCCCACACTGCCCGGTGCTCGGCGTGATCAAGGACTATGCGGCCGCGTCGCGCGGGATGGTGGAGAAGGTGGCGGCGCGGAACCAGGCCGCGATCGTGTAGTTTTGGTCCGACCTGAGGCAGTCGGGGCAGGACCAGGATCACGATCATGATTGGGGCAGCAGACTGGTTTGGTGTGCCGCGCCGAACCGAAGAGCGGGTCGAGGAGGGCGCGCGGCGCGTGGAGCAGAGACAAGCAAGAGCGACGCAGAGTACCGTAGAATAGAGACATGTTTGCGAATCGTCGGTGGTGGTTGTGGTTTCGCGAGAAAGGCCAGGACAAGTCGTCGCGGCCTCTGCTCGAGTCACGTTGTCGTCGTCGTGCGCCTCGACAACGACGGGACGACATCGCGGCCGCCAAAACAACCCCCGCACCCCGTCCTTTCGCACTCACCGCATTGCGATCAGCGACGCCGTTCAACGTTCGAGTCGCCCAGCGTGGGCGTGCCGCGCGCATGTCCGGGGACACTCTTGTCCGACCACCACCAACCAACGACCACAATCAACGTTGATTTATCAAGTACCATCCGGCAACCACCCCTGACCGCCTTCACCATGGCCTCGCGCCGTACTTTCGTCCCACGGGCCGTCCGTGCACCAAGTCGCGCTGCGGCCCAGGCGAGCGCCGACGCTGCCGTTGCCGCGCACCCAGCCCTCGCCGCGCACATCGCCGACAGCGACTCGCAGCCCGCGCACGTGCTCCCGACCATGAACGACTTCGTCACGCAACTGCTCGCCGGCGAGCCCGCGCACGTCGACCCGTCGCCATCGCTCGACGTGACGGGCTTCGACGCGACGCCGGCCCCGTCGGGCGCACCGACGCCGCCACCGCTCGTCCCGCTCTCGCTCGGCCCGACGCCGTGCTCGCCCGCGCTCAGTATCACGTTCGACGTGGCCGCCGTCCCGATGCAGAACTTGCCGCCGCCCACGACCGCGGCGCGCGGAACAGCGTGGGGCGACTTGCCCACGCAACGGTTGCCCGAATCGAACCCGGCCGTCGCGTTTGGCGATTTGCCGACTCAGCAGTTACCGCGGTCGAGTCCCGCCGTCGCGGGCGATAATTTCGGTGACGCACCGACGCAGGTCTTGCCGGACTCGCTGGCCGTGTCCGCGGCACCTGCGGGGGACTCGCTGACCCAGGTCATTCACGATTCGGCGGGGAGTGGTGGCGGGCGCAGTGCCCCTACGGCGGGAGCCGCGGCGAGTCTCGCATTTGGCGAAATGCCGACGCAAGTCCTGGACGAGACGTCGTCGTCGCACTCGGCCGGGACCCGCCACACGCCGCTTGGTGACATGGCGACACAGGTGCTCGAGAGCTCGACGCCGCGCGCGGGCACGAGTCCGTCGGCGTTTGGCGACTTGGCGACGCAGGTGCTCCCGCCGACGCAGGTGCACCCGCCAACTCAGGTCGTCGCGTCGTCGCAGCCGGCGACGCAAGTCGTACCGCCGACACAAACGCAGCCGACGCAGCCGACGCAGCCGACGCAACCGCCTGTGTCGTTCCCGCCCGAAAGCCCGATCCTCGTCGCGCCGTCGCAACTCTTTGCGGTGCCCGCCGCACCCCTGCCGACATTCGCGGCCCCACCCCCACCCGCCGCGTCGCGCCGCGTCGCCGCCCTGCTAGATATCACCGATAGTCAGGCGTCGCAGCCGCGCGTGATTCGCGCCGGCGCACCACCACTTCCACCCGCACCCGCGGCAGTGTCTGCCGCTCCGGCGCTTGCCAACGACTCGGTCCTCGGCGCGTTACTGGACGACAACACGCTCGAGTCGGACCAGTCAACGCAGCTCTTGCCCGGGTCGACGCCCGCCGACGACGCGGCGCCCACAATGGCCAAGTCGAGCACCGGCAGTGCCGCTAGCGGCGGGCAGAACCTGCACCATGTCGCACTGCACAACGCGGCGATTGCGCAGCAGACGGCTGCGCGGTTCCCGAATGCGGATCCGGCGCGCGGGTGGATTCCGCCGCAGGCGCCACCGCCGCTGGCCCCGCCACGCAAGAGGCGCGGTGCGTCCGCGGCTGCCGACCATCCGCCGCCGCCGCCGTCTGCCGCGACCGCGTCCCGCCGAGCCGCACCGCCCGCCGTGTCGGTCCCACCACGCCCCGGGTCGGCGCCGTCGCGCTCCGGGTCGGCGCCGTCCGGCAGCGGTAGTGGCAGCCGCGGGTCGCGGTCGGTAACGTCGCCGTCGTTTGAGTTTTATTTACACGGCGCGGATTTCCCGTCGGTGTCGATCTCGCCGATTGAGAAGGCGGGCGACGGTGGCGTGTTCAGCATGGGTATGTTTTGTTTCGTACCACCTTTGCGCACGATTCAAGCACTGACCACATCGGTCCTCACTTTGCAGACAGCATGTCGTCGCACCGCAGTTCCGGGCAGGACAGCCGGTCGACCGTCGAAGGCCCGATCCCACCGCCACTCCCGCGCGCACCAAGGTCGCAAATGCCCGAGGCCCCGTCCCCGACCCCCGCCCCACCCGCCGCGGCACACGACGACGGCGCCGACGCCGACGACGACGACGACGAGAGTCTCGACCTGGCCGCCTCGCAGCCCGTCTCGACCGGCGCACCACGCAACCGGCGATTCACCGCGCCCCTGTTGAACACGCCCGACGACGCGCTTGCGACTGGCGCGACGCAGGGGCCCGACATGGACGCAACGACCGTCGCGATTCCGCCCGAGTCCCAATTTGATCGGGAATTGATGGATGCGATCGCCGAGTCGCAGCCGGGGATTGTCCTGACGTTGTCGCCGATTCGCGCGCCGAATGGTGGAGGTGGCACGGAACCGCCCACGCCGATGGGGGTCGTGAATGAGACGCCGGCACGGCCAAGACCGCCGTCATTTACGCGCCCGGCGGCGGCGCGGGGAGCGCAACCGCCGCCGCAGGGTGATACTGCCGAGTCGCTCACGCAGGATACGTTACCGCCACCAGCCGCGGACGGTCCAGCGTTCGCGATCCCGGCCCCGCCGCGGTTCCGTGCGCACCCTGCGAAACGCGCTGCGTCGGGACCCGCGCCTCCACCTGCACGCACCGCGGCCAAAGACGACGACAGCGACGACGAAAGAGTGCTCGCGACTGCGCCGCCGCCGTCACGACGCCGTCGGATCATGAGCGACTCGCAATCGCAACCTGCGGTCGCACCGCCAGCACCCGCGGGCACGCGCGCGTTCGGCCGGCGCGTCGAGTGGGAGACGGGCACGTCGTTGCAGGAACATTCGCTGGAACCGACAAGGGATTCCGCGGAGCCCATTTCGGTCGATCCGCCGTCAGCGAATGGGCGCGCGAGGACGGCGGTCGGGAAAAAGCGCGCTGCCACCGCTGCGGGAGCCGCGCCTCCACCTGCACCTCCTGCACCCGCGCCGCCCGCGCAGCCCGTCGACCACGCGAGTTCCGGCGGCGAAGAGGACCATTCGTCGTTGTCGGACTTGACCGACGTCGAGGCGGTCGCGCCGAAACGGCCGCGACGGGCAACTACGGCACGGCAAAAGGTGACCAGAACAAGAGCGACAGCGGCGGAGGCGAAGCGGAAACGCAAGCGATCGCTGTCGCCGGAACTCGCGCCGATTCCGGTCCCAGCTACCGCACCTACACCCACGCCAGCGCGGAAAGCCAAGCGACAACGCGTCGCGTCACCGCCTGCGCCGACAGCATCCATGAGCACGAGCAAGCGCGGCACGACACGCGCGACGTCGACGACCGCGGCCGCTGCGGGCCGGCCCGTGCGCAGCACGCGCCCGACCACGTTCCGCACGCACGACGGTGACTCGAGCTCGAGCAGTTCCAGCGACGCCGACGACTCGCAGGACCTCGACTACATGACGCAGTCGATGCCCGACCCGGTCGCGGCCGAGGACGACGACGAAGTCGCGTCGCCCACGTCCCCACCGCCGACCCCACCACCGCCGCCGGTTTCGCCCACCAAGCGGTGCCAGAACTGCCGCACGACCGTGACGACGTCTTGGCGCGACGGGCCGGCGGGACCGGCGACGCTGTGCACCAAGTGCGCGCGCAAGTTGAAGGTGGGCGGGAGTAAAGTCCCGGTGGCAGGGCGAAGGGGTGGCAGGTCGGCCGCGGCGACGCCGACGTCGGATCCGCCTGCGGTGGTACCGTCGCCACCACCGCCGGTGCCAGTGGTCCCGCCGCCGCCCGCGCTGAGGGCGGGGAGAAAGGGTGGGAAGAAGGCGCAGTCGGCGCCCGCCGTGCCGACCCTGGCCGCATCACCACCACCGCCAGCGGCAGCGCCCGTCAACCCGCTCGAATCGACCCGCCGCGTGACGCGCCGTCAAGCACGCGCTGCGGCGACCACGACCACCACCCCCGCACGCTCCCGGCGTCCAACTGGCGTGCCCGACCCGATTCCGGCCGTCTACGCGCCCGGCGCGCTCGTCTGGGCGCGGTGGCCCGACAGCAAGTACTTCTACGCCGCGCGCATCCGGCACCAGCAATCGGGCAACGTCGCGCGCGACCAAGTCTACAACGTGCGTTTTCTCGACTCGGACAAGATGCAGATTGCGGCCACCGATTTGCGCTCGTACGGGACGCTGGTCAAGGGCCAAGCCGTCTATGCGCGGTTCAATGCCAAGGACATGTATGCGGCGACGATCTTGGCGGTGGCCGACGACGAGGACGACGAGTACCAGGTCGAGTTTTGCCGCGATAAGGCGCGCAGGTTTGTGCAGTTTGATTCTGTCATGCTCTCGGTCGACCAGATGCGGCATGTGGATGCGCGAAGGCCGAATTGGAGCGAGGTGAGCGCGCGGCATGGAGATGGCGGTGGCAACGATGACTGGAAGAGTGACCAAGACGACAAGGAGGCTGAGCGCGAGGACCACGAAGAGGAGGAGGGACTGGCTGGTCGCGAACCGATGGCCGTCGACCCGGCCGAAAGCGTCACGCAGGACTTGTCCGACATGGACGTCGATTCGCCGCCGCTCTCGCCACCCCCACCGCCGCCGCCGCCGCCTCCACCGTCCCCACCGCCGGCACGCGAAAAGCCCGGGCGAAGGGCAGGCCCGGCCAAGTCGCGCACAGCGGCGTCTGGCCGGAAGCATCATGCTGAGCCCGTGGTCGAGATCGTGCACCGTGCGGTTCCGGTCCCGACGCGAACCATGTCGACGCGTGCGGCCGATGTCGTGTCAACGACGACGAGCGACTCGGCCGACCACGACCGTATCTTTGCGGGTTTGGTTTTCGTCATGACCGTAATCAGACCCGACGAGGAAATGGAGGAGACGCAGTCGATTGAGTATGAAGTGCCGCGCTCCGGTATGCCCACTCAGGACTTGGAGAATGGCTCTGGACTGTTTCTTGCTTGTTCTGCGACTCACTCTCGTTGGATGATTTGGTTGGTGTTCCGTTTCAATAGACAAAAAAGTCGACTTTGATCGTTTGCACATTGCGACGCTCATCACGAAAGCCGGCGGTGCGCATGGCATCAACACTGTCCTCCGGCCCACTTGTGACGACGAACTCGTGCTCATTATTCATGACGCGCACGGATAGGAACGCTGCTGCCCGACTTCAACCTAGCGACGGGCACGGGGCCACCGGCCAACACGTACTGCATTGCATCGGCGCCCAAGCGCAGCATGAAGTACCTCAAGGCGCTCGCACTCGGCGTGCCGTGCGTGTCGTGCCTGTGGGTGCTCGACTGCTCCGAACAGGTATGTTTTTTCATCAATCGAGCACGTAACCGCCGTGACTTAATTGATGGTCTCTCTAACCATGGTATACAGCGAACATTACTCGCTCCGTCGGGTTACATGCTGCCCAACGGTTACTCGCTCGAGATGCGGTGCTACCTGTCGGCGTTCACGAACCCCACCCGGGTCTTTGCCAACGTCGCTATCCAAGTGCATGGCGACGCTGGGTTCGTCCGGGACTGGGGCCAGACGCTCGCCGCGTACGTTCGACTCCGTTCCGCATGTTCGTCGCTCCTCCCCACTTTCTCACCCCTCGTCACTGCGGTCCAGTGCCGACGCGACCGTGATCGAATCGGTCGCGTCAAGTAGCGGCGGCGGGCTTCGGGTCGACCCGGCCGCGCGGTTCGTTCTCTTGCAGCAGTCGAACAAGACGACCAAGCGGCTCGGGTCATTGACCAAGGCGGGCGATGCGGCGGGCGCGAAACTGGTGACCATGGAGTGGGTCATTCAGTGCTTGATCAACCAGCGCGTCCTTGACCCGATGCGGATGCCGCAGTACCATTTTTGAACCACCCCGCGCGCTTGGAATGAAAACGTCTTTCGTGGGGATTATGATATGGATTTCTCACAAGCAGCGGGAGCGAACAGAAAGCAAAATGGGCACATAACCAAAACTTGAGAATTCCTTCATTCCACCACCACCAAAACAGCACCGCGAGCACGCTCCAGCTAATCCTCGTAGTCATACCCATTACTACCCAACGCAAGGCACCGTGTCAAGTTAGTCCTCCGGTTGCACACGCCGTCCAGACACAACCAGCACCAACCAAAAACGTACCCGCGGAGA
This sequence comes from Allomyces macrogynus ATCC 38327, assembly GCA_000151295.1. Classification (NCBI taxonomy): domain Eukaryota; kingdom Fungi; phylum Blastocladiomycota; class Blastocladiomycetes; order Blastocladiales; family Blastocladiaceae; genus Allomyces; species Allomyces macrogynus. The sequence goes on along the minus strand of GG745377.1, from coordinate 234,443 downwards.
TACCCATCCGACGCGGCTGCCGGCGGAATGCGCGGGAACCCACCGCTCCCCGCACCGGCACCACCTTTCCTCTTGGCCACGGCCGCCGGCAGCACTTTGCCCGAGATTCCGGGAACCGACTTGCCCGCAACCATCTTGGGCGGCACCGTTTTGGCCCGGGACGGGCTTACCCGCAATCATCGTCGCCGGCACCGTCTTCCCCATGACCACCGCGGCGGGTACCGTTTTCCCAGCCACGGTCACGGGCACCGTTTTTCCCGCGACAGTCGTCGGCGCCGACTTGCCGGGGACCGACTTGCCGGGCACGGTTTTGCCCGGCAGGGTCTTGCCCGCGACGGTCGTTCCGGCCGGAATCGCGACAAGTGCGGGTGCCGAAGGTGCGGGGTCGGCAGCTTTCGTCTTGCGCCGTTTGGTCGGCGGGCGTTTCGGCTTGGTGTCGGGTTCCGGGGTGGAGGTTGCGGTCGCGGTCGCGGTCGTCGCGAGCGGTAGGTCGCTGGTGGCCGCGAGCGAGGTTGGGTCCAGGTCTGGTGTTGGGAGGGAGGTGGGTAACGGTGCGGCGGCGGCGTCGGCGAGCGACGAGCCCGATTTGGATTTCTAGAGCGAATCACGGTCAGTTCGTGTCCTTGAGCACAGATCCAGCGGTCAGCGCACCTTGGGCGCTTTTTTCCGCTTCTTATCCGGCGCGGTCGTGTCGTTCTCGGCGTACGACTTGGCCCTACACGCACTCCCTCCGTCAGTGCCGTCCACCTCCGCCCATCGAAACGACCGGCACATGACATACGCGCGCGACCGGTTCCCGCTGCGTGCGCCCGGTAACCCCATGCACCGCTCGAGATGCCGTGCAAACGTGCTGGCGCCCATAGACTTCTCGCACGTGTCGCACTTGACGAGTTCGGCGGGTAGCGATGCGTTCGGGTCGCCAATGTGGCCCGCGGCAAACAGGTCCGTGTAGGGCGGAGCTGGTGGTCGCGACGGGCGCGCGTAAGTCAGTAAAACAATAAGCGTAAACGGGAGAGAACACATCACGACAACATCAAACGCACCAAAGTGGCGGCATCTTCATGAGCGACAACGAAATCCGCAACGCAAGTCATGGCCATGGAGAGTCGAGCACGATCAGTACCCCATTTCCGCCAGCAAATCGGCTTCCACCGCACACCGCGTGCTCTCCCCACCGCGCAAGCACGGCACCGGTCCAATCCACGCGCCAAAAGAAACTCGGGTACAGTACTGTTGCCCACAATGCGAGCACACCCTGCGCGCCATCTTGGCCTTGCGATGCTCGGCGAAAATCAGGTCGAGAACCTCGTCCTCGATAAGTTCGTATACGAGCTCGGCCAACGGGTCCGCGGGCGACATGATTATTCGGTCGGTCTGGTCGAGTTTCGAGAGATATTGCTGCTGGGTCCTTGCGCCACGGGCGCGCGATTATGATGTCCTCGGTGCTGATACTGTTCCACGTTGCAAGATGTCGTCAAGTCGGCGCGAAAGAGCTGAAAGTGAATTTGGATTCGGCAGAAGTTGGCAGCGATGGTGAAGCGGTTTGGCGAGAGCCAAGTTCCAGCCATGTCACTCGCACGTGCGACGGCCTTGCCCGTCGCTCTGTTTGTCGTTGCGACCATCTTTGTCACCCAGAGCGGCCCAAAAGGTCGAGGAGCGGTTGTCAGGATGGCGTTGGACAACGTACAGAGGACGACGACCAGGGCGGAGGGTTGGAGGAACCAAATACTGAAGCGAATGACGGAAACAATTTACCTATGTAATCAATACTGAATGGCACACTCCCCCTTCCCCCACTGCACGCTCTTCTCGTCTAAAACTTGCACGTGTACTTGCTTATCCACAGCGAGAGCGGCAACAACGCGTCGCGCTGGTGCACGCGCGAGTCGAAAAGGTTAAAGTCGTGCTTTTCGAGCCGTTGCAGCCACTTGGCCGTCGGAATCTACATTTCCGGCGCATGTTAGCTTCCGAACCGATTCGGAAAGTGGTGGAGAAGATGCGTACCGCCGGCATGAGCGCGGGGAACGCGTCCTTGGTGACGACGCTCGACTTCATGTGCGACCGCGCCGTGATCAAGTGGTCGTTGGCTCTCGTTGCGATCTCGAACACGGCCGCGCTGAGCTCCTCGCTCGGGCCTTCGCGCATCACTTTTTCGGTCACGACCGAGTGCTACTCGTTGGAATTTCCGAGCCGTCAGCGTGGTTCTCCGGGGTTGGGCAAGCGCGGATCGGGCCGGACCTTGGCGCACACGTCGCTCGGCAAATAGAAATGGCGGCTGCGCAAGTGGAACGGCGTGCCGCGCAACAAGGTCGCGATGCCCTGCGCCTTGCCAATGTGCGAGGCAATGTGGTCGATTTCCAGGCTCTTGACGCCGAGCAGCTCGAGGTGCAGATAGAGGAGTGCCGACGCGGTGCTCTCAGCATACTCTTCAAGCGCATCAATTGACGAATATTGTCGCGTCAAAAAGTTCTCTTCCTACGCTCGCGATGGGCAGATGAGTGGAGCGAGCATAACTCGAGCGAATGAGAGGGTGGAATGCATGCGCACACGGCCATTGATGATGCGCTTGAGCCGGTGTGCGGAGAGCCCGCCCTCGTGCATGGCCGCGGCCAGAACAATCGCGATTGGTTGCTCGGGTGGGTTACCCTGGAATCGCCCCTTGCGGGGTTAGAAAACGCGTTGTTGATCACCATGGCCGTCAAGAATGCGCCGAACCTGGTAAATCTTGTCGACCGTATCGCGCCAAAACTGGAACCGAATGCGCCCCAATGTATCATCGCGCGCATTGTCGCGAATCGTGGCGAGCTCGTAGTTGAACGCGCGGAGTGCCCACGAGTACGGGCGGAGGTTGGAAGGCAGGAATAGCGACGCGAGGTAGTGGTCATGGTCGTTCTTGGCGACAAGGTCGCGGCAGTACTCGGCCGACTTGGTAAAAGTCATGGACCGGCCGCCGCTGGGGCTGGCTGTGCTTGCTGCACGGGAGAGCTGCTTGAGCGCCGCTTTGGCCCCAACGGAGCTGCCATGGGCACTGCGCGCGGCGGCGCTTCGTGTGATTCCTGGTAGGATCATGGTGTTGCGGGCTGCTGGACCGAGTCTTGCTGGAATCTTGCTGGTGGGTTGGCAGATCAAAATGGACGGTGCAGTGTCCCTGCCCGATCAACAGTAAATGGCAGGTTGTACACGTGTTGTAAGCCCTCACTCCCACTGCACGCCGCAAGGAAGCAGCAGACGTTTTGATCTCGTCGCGCTTCTTCTCTTCCTTGGTCGTGCTCGTCGTCGTCCTGGTCGCTTCGCTCGATCCAAGCACGCGACGTTCCCGTTGGACATGCCCGTCCTCTTGCAGCTGCATCCATTCTCTCCGCTGCGTGCCTGATCTGTGACGACCACGACCACGACGACCACCATGCCGCAATCCCCATCGACCACCAACGCTTCCACAAGCCCTCGCAAATCGCCCCGTCGAAGCGGCGATGTATCCACTATTTCCGACCATGCCGTGACCGGCGCACACAGTTCCCCGTCGCGCCCCTTTGGCAAACGTGCGGCTCCCGATTCGCCCTCCAAGAGCCCGACGAAAGGCGACTTGAAGCGTCCTCGTCTCGACGAGCCATCCTCCTCGTCGTCAGCTCGCGTGTCGCACGCGTCATCGCAGTCCGTCCCAGATCATCTGCACGAGCCGCTCAAAATTAAGAAACTCGTTCCACACGCGGTCGTGCCCAAGCTCGGGTCGCGCGGCGCCGCGGGTTACGATCTTTCCGCGTACGAAATTGCCGTTGTCGCCACCATCATGCCGACCAGGTGCTCATCCGTGCGCTTATCTTTAGTGCTGCTGAATGCGTGATCCCGGCGCGCGGTATGGCGCTCATCAGCACGGGCCTGGCCATGGCGTTGCCGCCGGGCGTGTACGGTCGGGTCGCACCGCGGTCCGGGCTCGCCGTCAAGCACCGGCTCGACACGGGTGCTGGTGTCGTCGATTCCGATTACCGCGGCGAGGTCAAGGTGGTGCTGTTCAACTTTAGTGACCAGGATTACCACGGTAGGTGTTGCCACGCGTTGTGCAAAATCGGCCACGTTCGTCCTTGGGAACTCACAGAACCTTGGCCCTATTTCCAGTCAAGGTCGGCGACCGTGTTGCCCAGCTTATTCTCGAACGGATCTTGATCGCCGACGTGGCCGAGGTGGAGGTGCGTTTGTGCGGTCCAGTGTGATCGTTCATAACGGTATGCTGATATCGCGTTTGCTATACAGGAACTCGATGCGACCGACCGGGGCGCCGGTGGATTCGGGTCGACGGGCGTCGAGAAGGCGCTCTAACGGCACGCGCGACCTTTGTGACGAGTGCAAGCTTCGGAGCAAGGCCCATGGACCAGATTTCCTGTATATACATCGTGGCGGCGGCCCTCGTGGCCGCCAAGTGCAAAAAACAATCATAACTTGACGAATATGATGCGCGACCCGACGACCTTACCTGGTCTTGTCGTGGAAGCCGAGGTTCTCCATCTTGTCGGGCGCCATGAGGCCGCTACAAGGCAACGAAATCAATCCACGCTCGTACGAAATAAAGCGATGTGGCCGAACCGCGAGCACATACCGTTCCATGCGGCACTCGAGGTACTTTTTGGACAGGTCGCGGCACTTGGTGCTGGACCCACCCGACTTGCGCATGCACGCCAGGTAGTCCTTCATGATGCTCTTGCACTCGCCTAGCAGAGAGCAACGCGTGCGTAAGCCATTCGATTGTCATGTTTGTCGACAGATCCGCGAGCGCGACGTACCGTCATGGTCGAGCGGAAAGGAGCCGCGCTCGGGCGGGAGAACCGTGATATTGGAGAGTGCTAGAGCAATGTCGAGCAAAATTGATGGTTGGGCCGCGTGAGTTGCTGATCATTGTTGGACGGCTGGTCGCGATGCGTATCGTTGGCATCGTTGTTGCAGTTCATTCACCTTGCGGGGCGCCAAAGCTCATGGTGGTCGGTGGGTCGTGGTCAAGGGAAGTCGTCAATGCTGAGAGTTGCAGCGCGAGGACGATCGAGCTGGCAACGACAGAAGCGGCACAGGAAGTGTTGACAGATGGTTCGACGTGGACGGGTTGCAACTTTGATCACCAAACTGTCTCCCACGATCAGCTGACATGTAGTCGATCGCTGTTGCCCAGCAATATGTCTTGCCCGCTGAGCTCGCCAACGACATCCAGCCCATTGCGATTCCTTGAACCGGCCGCAACTGCACGCATTCGACACGATGGTTCGGCAAAATTTCGTGGGCACCGTCATCAAAGCCATGGAAACGGGCGGCGTCAAGGTCCGCGTCGAGCGTCACCGCCTGCACCCGCGTGTCCACAAGGTATCCGAATGGTCAACTTCACCGACGGCCATGGAACAGGGTGGAGTGGACGAGGGCGGCGATCGGGACTGCGCAAGCTCAATTTCTCGCATCGAGTGACTTGCAATTTGGCGGTCAGCACTCGCCAGCGTGCAAGGCCAATCGCTGCTGTCCCTGCCCCCGTCCATTCCCATCTGCAAGCTGCCCATGATATACTCCGGCTCGCCGACGCTGCCGTCACCAACCATCAATTCCTGACGCGACCCCACCTCCGCGCCCTACCGCCTCGCCATGCTCGCTCTCGTCTAGCTTGTGCCGTTCCACAAGAACTTCATTTGCGTGAACCCGGAGACCAAGCAGGCGCAACTCGGCGACGTGGTTCGCATCACGTCGATCAAGCCCTTGAACCCCGTCACCTACTTTTCCGTGACCGACGTGATCAAGCAGGGCACGCGCATCCGCGACCCGGTCACGGGCGAGCTCAAGGCTTACTTGCCCGACGGGTTCATCAAGGACTACAGCAAGTTTGCGCCGGCGCGCGTCAAGAAGGCACGCAAGTGAGTCGGTGCTGGTGCTCGTCGTTTAGTGTGTTCAGATTTTGCTCGGTTTTCGTGTCCTTGGTTCCGTTCGTTCTCTAGTGTCGTGAAATGGTATCGTCGGCTGCCGCCATTGGATGGACCACCTGAGCCTGCGAGTGCTTTCCTTTGCTGCTGGTGATAGAGCAGTGGTTGTCTACATTGCCAGGCATCACACGGCCCGGACTGGCTGAGATGCGAACGGGTTGTGAACGACCTTGAACTGAGATTGCTTAGGAATTGACGTTGCGAACTGGGCCAGACACCCATGTCATCTTGGCCTGATCCGGGTCGGGTCAATGGGGCACACAAAGGTGAAACATGACTCAGTCAATTGTGAAATGCAATTACCCTATAAATAGCAAAATTGGGCCTCAGCGGTCACAATGTAGCGCTGTTGGTCTAGTGGTAGAATACTACCCTCCCAAGGTAGTGGCCCGGGTTCGATTTCCGGACGGCGCAGTTAAATAATTAGAGGTTGCTTTTTCCAAGCCTCGAAAGAGAGAGATATGAGCGCCCTTTTGTCGCTTCCTCGTCCACCACCAAGCTGATCCACTGCAACGTCAACTCAACACGCACCCTCACAGTACTGCGCAATCATTGGCCTCAACTTGCCGCAATCGACTCTTTTTGCCTGCAAGGCCGGCCACCATTGTCGCGACCAACCCAGCAGGCCAGCCAGTTCCGTCCAGCCAGTAACCATGAGCCAACAATTTTACGGAAGCGACACGAACAACGCGCCAGCACGCCGCCTTCCGTCGTGCTTTTACAAGGACTGCTTCTGCTTCAACGTGTCCGATGTGGGACCGTACTGGCCCGAAATTATTGGCTATTCATGTGGCGGGGTGGTGCGTGTCGCATCACAATTCTGCACGGCACCAGCACCAACACGATCCTTGGGCTGATGACGCAGCTCCGGCCCGCCCTCTAGTTTGCCATTGGATGGTGGATGTTCCTCGGTGCGCGCCATTCCGCACATAACCCGGCCGGCGACCGCACTCGGTGATGGGAGCGAACGCTAACGCGCCGCTCAACGACCTCGTGGTGACTGCCAACCCAGATGCCGTCATTTTCGCGGGCGCCAAGTCCCTGCCCGTGCCCATCATGTTTGACGACTGGATCCCGGGCATCCTGTCGACAGTCGCGCTCATCATGTCGGTGCCCTCCCCTCCACGGTTTCAGCTCGCGTTTCCCGCTGCTCCTGACCGACTCACGCGCCGCCCCGCCCTCCAGGATCAACTCGGTCGACAAGAGCCTCTTGACCGGCGACAGCTACATGTACAGCGGTCAGGGCGTCGAGTGGAAGGCGCGGCTGTTTGCGTTCATCGGCGTCGCGCTCGGCGTCGGCGCGCTCGGCGGGTCGATTGTACGTCCCCGGTTCGCGCGTTCCGGTTCATGGTGCAGCGGGAACCAACTGACGCGCTCTCCACCGCGTAGACAATCATGTGCCTCAAGTACATCAACCCGGGCTACATCGGCGCCGACGCGTGGCCAGGAATCGCGATCGTTGTGCAAAACTTCTTGGTCTTCTTGAGGTACGCCGCGCAACCGGATCAATTGGGTGACGGGTGGGCGAGGGTCAAGGCACGGGAACTAACGCGCCGTCGCCGTCCCAACGCTTTTTTTCTCGCCCTTGCAGTGGAATGTGCTTGTGGCTGTTCCGGAACCTCGAGCAGGAGAGCCAGTACAACATTGTGCTCAACTAAAGCACCTGCGAGCCGTCGAGGGGTCGGGACCCGCGCACTCGCCGCTCGCGTTACCGCGGTCGGGGTAGCCGCGTCCCCGCCGGCCGTTATCCACCAGGTGTTCGAGATGGTGTCGAGTGCGATTTGCGGCCGGACGTCACACGCGCTGACCGATACGACGCCGTCAAGCGCTTTTGTTCTTCTCACCTCCGCTGTGTTTGTGGTCTCTTTCTTCCCTGTTGTTTTTTGGCGGATACCGCGATTGAATTCGTTTTGATTGAACGAACAGCAGCAGCTCGCGACGGAGGCTCATGGAGAATGGAGGCAAATGACCAACCCAAAATCAGGTTAGGGTTCAGCCATGATCACAACCTAGCCCTACACGTGAGGAGAGCCAGGCCAATCTCCGCTGGCGGAACGCCTTTCTTGCTCTGTCTCTTCTGTCACAGTCTTCATCCTCGAGACAGCGACACCGTCAACATGGTGCATATCGCATTCGCCACCAGCAAGCTCGCCACGATCGACCGTCCGAACGCAACTACCATCACCGACCGCTGCGCCGTTCGAATCCAGCATGGCGCACCATTCCGCCTGCTCCCGCACCGATTTGCTGCCAACACGCTGCAATTTCCGGCCTCGAAATCGCCGTCGCGGGGGGTGGTCACGCTCGTCCATCCGCGCCCGCTGCACGAGCGTTGCGCCACCAACTCCCCGCAACTCCCCGCATTGCGCACAAATCGTCTTCCGTTGCGTTGTGTCTCTCGCGCTGACCGTCACACGATCGTCGGATCCGTTCGGGAAAGGCTGGTTTGGACTGCTGTTGGGCGGAGCCCAGCTCAGACGAAACTGTGACGGTTGTGTCTGGTCGTTGCACACTGTTTGATCTTGCCGCGCAACGGAATTCGACTCTGCTCTGCTCGCGGTGGTGGGCCACGCTCGCGCGCTGCGTCGTCATTTTCGTTCGATTTGGCGTGGATAGGACTGGGCTTGGATCGGCGATCGGCGAACGAGCGTTCTGGTGGTGGTTGTGGCGCCGGATGTTGTCGTGGCGAGCTCGACACGAGCGAGCGGTCGTTTCTTGTCAAACGGGACGACCGCTCGCAGAAGTGATTGTTTGGTTGAGCTGCCGGATGGGTCACTGACGCTGGCCGTTTTGCCCAATTTCCGCAGGCCGACCAGGATCTCAAGAAGAAGCGCACGTTCCGCAAGTTCTCGTACCGCGGTGTCGAGCTGGACCAGCTCATGGACCTGACGTCGGACCAGTTTGTCGAGCTGGTGCACTGCCGTGCCCGCCGCCGGTTCCAGCGCGGTCTGAAGCGCAAGCCGATGGCGCTGATCAAGAAGCTGCGCAAGGCCAAGAAGGAGACGGAGCCCAACGAGAAGCCGGCCACGGTCAAGACGCACCTGCGCAACATGATCATTGTCCCGGAGATGATTGGCTCGGTCGTCGGTGTCTACAACGGCAAGACGTTCAACCAGGTCGAGATCAAGCCCGAGATGGTCGGCCACTACCTCGGCGAGTTCTCGATCACCTACAAGCCCGTCAAGCACGGTCGCCCGGGTATCGGTGCCACGCACTCGTCGCGCTTTGTCCCGCTCAAGTAAAAATTGAAGCGTTGGTTGTGCGCGTTGTGCTGTGTTGTACATTTGGGCAGAGAATCGACGCCGCTTCTTCCCACCTGCGCGCTTTCAGATGTCAGCTCGACCGAGGCTTGTCACAAAAGACATGACAGCGCCAGCACCGGAGCACAAAGCGACTTTGATCGCGTCGTCTCTGACACTGTTTTCAGCGAGACTGGAGGGAGGAGAGCGAAGGTATACGAACGATCGCTACACAATCACATAAGTGCATTTTGGATTGCAAACGACAATCGCGAGCAGCGAGTCCACATCTCAAGTTTTCGTCTCGGCTTTTGTTTGGCCCATCAATTGCCGTTCACACCATCGGGCATCGCCCACTTATATCCATGGCCACGCGCCTGCCGGAGCACTGATATTTCTGCCAACTCGAGAGCAATGGTTGTCGGACGGGCCGTTTGGCATAGAAACGTTTGGACGAAACACCAACAGGGATTTGCAAAGCTCGACACGCCTTTCTCAGGACACTACACGCGTGCGACCAGGGATCAGCGCGTGAGCAAGAAACAGCGAGAGAGCAGGAAGCAACGTACTGAGCAAGAAACAACGAAGGAGCAGGAAGCAACGAAGGAGCAAGAGAATACATTAATCCACAGATTTATTTACTTTGAACATGGTTGCAAACAGAAACACGAACAAAATGCGTTGACGAGCTTTATAAATTACGGAGCACGACGCTCTCAGCGCCTGCCTCCATCCACGACAGTAAAGCTTACAGGAGCGGCGCGCCATAGCAGACGTCGTAGTAGATCTGGCCGTTGGGCGCGATGCGTGCGTACGCGGCGCCAATGTCGACGATGGTCTTGTCAACGATCCACGGGTCTGAGTGGAGACAAAAACGGTGCGTCAGTCAGTGTCGATCCCCACACGCTCACGGGAGATACCACCCGAGAGCAAAATCGTACTGTTGTCTTTGTTCATCGTCTTAAGGTACGCGTCTGCCGTGGCATAGCCCGTGCCCATCGTGATGCCCGTCTTGGCCCACTTGTACCCGGCAGCGGTCGCGCGCGACCCGACAGTCGACCCGTCCGACCCTTTGTCGCTGAGAAACTTGTTGGCGGCCATGTCAATCGCGTGGCGGCGGCAAGCAGCTGCGAGCGCGCTACGGGAGCGGAAGTGGAAAAGAGTTGATGAGCGGGCGATCAACAGGGCGGAGAGTGCTGCTTGCATATGCCGCGTCACGTACTCGTTGGCGCGCATCACTGGCAGCTTGGCAGCCGAGCGGAGCGTGTTGAAGTAGGTGACAGCGGCGGGCGTGTAGTCTGTGGCCGTGACGTTGACGGGCGCGGCCGAGGCGGTGGACGTGCAGACGGCAATGATGGCGACCACAACGGCGAGGAGAGCGGTGACAGCGTTCATAGTGACGGGACCTATGAGCGGTTTGGTCGTTGATGGGTGGTTGGGAGCAAACCGGAAGCGATTTGGTAAGGATTTCGGCCAGGCGGAGGGGCGGCAACAATTTATACCTCTCCGCTCAGGCTGCGCACGGCACACCAGCAACAGGAAGAACAGAAGCTTTGTGATTCTTGTTTTGGAAGCAATGGAGAACAATGATGCGGCCCGGCGCACTCAATGCAACGGTGTAGCGGAGAACCCACTGTCAGTTTTGCTCACGCCGTGGATCTCCTCCGCGCGCAGTTTGGCTGCGGCAACAGAAAAGAAGCAAAAGGCCATTGTGCTCGCGCTTCTACCCTCGGAACGTGTTCGGACAAGTATTGATGGGTTCTTGGTGCCGCCATGGTGAAGGTTGACCGCGCGGAATGTGATCGGCTTGTTTGGCGAAACCGTCGGCAGCGCAGCAAACCCGGCGGTCAAGTTGGTCGGTTGCCGCGGAGTGGAGCAGCGCGTGGCGCGTCTCGCACTCTCGGTGATTCCCCACGTAGTTCTTACCAACTCGCCTCCGCCAGCTCCCGATTGCGTTGGACAGCGTCGGCGCGAGTTGGACTCTGAAGTGACGATGCGCGAATGATGCCTGCCCTCCGTCTTGCTCAGCCCCGTTCAGGTCGGATTGGCGCGTTGGTCCACCGCTGTTGAGGATCCACACTCGACTTAGGAGATTGAGTGTCGCGACACCCAAGCGAGCAGGCACTAGAAATTTAGTTCATGCAAAGACTGAGCTGATTCCATGGCTTTACGGCTCAGCATGCACAAAAATCGCAAGCCATCTCAAAGCGCCCAGCGAAACGACACCGATAAATGTGAGGCAAGAAAAACATTGATTGATACTCATAGGCAATGGTTATCAAACAACAAGAACGACATGATGATTTCACAACCCAGATATCCCAAAGAACGCCTTCTTTTGCGTCCACTTCACCTACGGTACGACCGACTTGCCGATCGACTTACAGAGCAGGGGCACCGTAGCAGACATCGTAGTAGATCTGGCCGTTGGGCGCGATGCGCGCGTAGACGGCACCAATGTCGACAATGGCCTTGTCGACGATCCAAGGGTCTGGTTGAGGAAACGAAGAAATGGCCATGTCAATGCCTGCAAACAAAAAAGGGACAGTGCATCGTGATTCGAAGGTAACAACGTACTGTTGTCCTTGTTCATCGTCTTGAGGTAGGCGTCGGCACTGGCGTAGCCCGTGCCCATGGTCAGACCGAGCTTCGACCACTTGTACTTAGCGTCGTTGGCGCGCGAGACAGTCGTCGAGCCGTCCGAGCCACGCTCGCCGAGGAACTTGTTCTTGGCCATGTCGATGGCGTGGCGGCGGCATGCACTGATGAGGGCGCTATTGAGGAGATGACGAGTGAGAGATCCAATCAGCTGGTTGTCGCAAGAGAAAAAATTTCGCGCGGGCGGTTGAGAGTTGCGACATACTCGTTGGCGCGCATCGCGGGCACCTTGGCGACCGTGCGGAACGTGTTGAAGTAGGTGACGGCGGCGGGCGTGTAGTCCGTGGACGTGACGTTGACGGCCGTCGTGGTGGACGTGACAGGCGCGGCCGAGCACACGGCGACGAGCGCGACAAGAACGGCAATGAGGGCGGCGACGGCGTTCATGGTGCTAATGGGTCGTTTGATCAGGAGAGAGCGAGCAAACCGGGTGCGATTTGGTGAGGATCTCGGTCAGTTGGAGGGGCGATCGACTTTATACGGCCATGATTTGCCCGCGCTGTCATGTCCAGCTTGGAGAAAGGATCAGAGATGTGTGCGATGATCACGGTGTGGAAAACAGCCGACTCGAACAAGGGTGCGGTTCACCGAAACCGCAGCAACGGTGAAGCGGTGAACTTTACAGGCCTTTGCTTCCCCATGTCTTGACGCTCTGCAGACTCTCTCTACGGTTTGACACCGCAAAAGAGTGAAGACCGCAATCATCGCCGCCTTCCTTTTCTTACAAGAACGTTATTTGTCCAAAAGGCCGTCGCGGTGCCACAGCAAAAGTCGAAACAACACAAAGACGGTCCGCCGGCTTCGCCGACGCAGGCGCAGCACAGCGGTCCAGTTTCTGGCAGAGAGACATGGGATGCGGCACAGCGCGTCTCGCACCTCGTCATTTTCAAGTTGACAAGAGGGGCGGGTGTCATGCGTAAGGCCAAACAGACATCGGTTCGAAAAGTGCAAAGGCGCGAAGGGGAATCGGGGCCGTGATTATTGCTGCAGGCGAACCAAGAATCAAGCGCACTTCAACAACGCGAAAGCAAGAACAGAAGGGAAAAAACATGATTTCATTGAGATAATCGGCGCGAATTGGCAATGGTTGGAAAACATGACAGGAACAATGGCACGACGATTTGGCGAGCGAGCAAAACTACTATCCCGATCAGCGCGAAGTGCGCCGGATCGTTCACGCGGCTCGAGGTTCTTACTTGGCGGCGGGCGCGCCGTAGCAGACGTCGTAGTAGGTCTGGCCGTTGGGCATGTAGCGGGCCCAAACAGCGCCAATGTCAATGATGTCCTTGTCGACGATCCACCGGTCTGCAGGTTGCGGGTGAACAAAGGAGATCGCCGGTGTCAGTGACCGTCGCGCGCAAGAACAACGCAGCAGCAGCAATCAAGAGCGGAACAACGTACTGTTGTCCTTGTTCATCGTCTTGAGGTAAGCGTCGACATTGGCGTAGCCCATGCCCATCGTGATACCCGTCTTGAACCACTTGTACCCGGCAGCGGTCGCACGCGTCCCGGCCGTCGACCCGTCCGACCCGCGGTCGCTGAGGAACTTGAACATGGCCATGTCGCGGGCGTGCATTCGGCACGCAGTCGTAAGTGCTCTGGAGACGGGGATCCGTGGAAGCGATTAGTTTCGGGCATGGCGATTGCGATCAACCGAATGCGTGGCGAGTGAGCACGACGCGTACTCGTTGCCGCGCATGACGGGCAGCTTGGCGGCTGTGCGGAACTTGTTGAAGTACGTGACAGCGTCACTCGTGTAGTCGACGTCCTGGATGTTCATGCCCGCAGATGCGGCGGTGGTGGCCGACGTGCACACGGCGACAATGGCGATCACGACGGCGAGAAGAGCGGCGAGAGCGTTCATGGTGGCTGGTCCGGGAAGCTTGGGTTGATCGCTGGTCGTGGGTTGGGAGCGAACCGGTCACTGCGATTTGTTGAGGATTCGGCGGTGGGGGGCCGTGTCCTTCTTTTATACGTTCCGCCGACTCTGCTTCACGCTCGCTGCAGAGCAACCGGAGAAGACAACCAGCTCTTGGGCCAAGCATCAGAGAATGTCGGCACACTCAAACGTCGCAGCCGCGGCGAAGAGAAGGCCTGCCGCCGCAGTGGACCCTTGTTCGCGGCAGATATTCCATGGATTTTTCGTTGTCAAAGAGACTGCATTGCCGCACTCAGACGAACGTTTCGGTGAAAGACCCACGGCGAAGCTGATCGGCCGACTTCGCCGATGCAAGATCGGGCGGCTGAGTTGGAGGGCACGAGTTTGGTCGACGGTCAGTTGCCTTGCATGCGAATCGGCGAAGGGATGCAGAAATGCATCTCGGGCGCTTCTGCGGCGCGCACATGGTTGGTCCCTTTGTTTCCACCCCCCTTGGCCACGGCATTCCTGTTTCCACGACTTGGACGTGCCGCTGGAGAGCAGGTGCGACCAGCACCAGCACCGTCAGCCGCAACCCCGCCGCAACCATGACTTCGCCGACCTGTATTTCCCAGGCTGCGGCCGTAGTGGTGGAAATCGCTCGGGCCATGTTGGCGGCGTGGCGGCGGCACGCGACGGCGAGGGCGCTGGAAAGGAACGTGATCAAACAAAACGATGAGCAAACGCCGGGTCACCACGATGAACTAGACAGGAACTTGGAAAATTGCTCGTTGACGCGCAGGAGCGGCAGCTTAGCCGATGACCGGATGCCGCTGAAATGCAACAAGATATTGCCCGACACGTCCGCACACTGCACGGGAACGGTTAGAGCCGTGGTGGAAGCCGTGCACACAGCGAGCACGACAATCAGAACAGCAGCGAGAGCAGACAGTGCGTAGGCAAGGCATGGTGCGGAGGGTGGAGCGTGGCCGGACGGATTGGGGCTGCGGGTCGCTGGACCGGGTTCTACGATCTTGATGCATGTCAATTACCTAGCTGGGAGTTGTGCACGCGAGCGCGCGGAGTGCAGCCTTCCTAACACTCTCGAGGCGTCCTTCCACCCGACCCCTGCTTCACTCTGCTGCCATGAGCGCGCCCACCGGAGCGCAAAGACACCGAGTGAACGGCTCCCAGGATACTCCACCCAACAACGCAGGCGGGGGTTTTGGCAAAGCCTGGGAATCGGATTGTACGGGCATGGTCACGTCCAGCCAGTGAGTCGTTGTTGTTGGCGATGTGTTTTCCCACATTGACGGTGCAGCATTTCTGCTGCGACAGAAGCGGTCATGAGGCGGTTCTTTCCGGCCGGCGATGGGCGCTGATCGGGACAACGGTCGGGGTCGCCGCGGTTTGCAGAGGCCGGTGAGCGATGGCACCAATCCTTCTTGGGCCGAGCCGCGAGGCGCGTCTCGCTCAAGGACCGCGCGCTTCTCACGGTCTGCACGTGGTGTCTCCCGCCCGCTCAGCGCCCGCACCAACGTCAGCGCCATCGCCAACGGCGCTCCCGCGACGACTACGGCGACGAGGACGAGGCAACGGCGACGAGGACTGGCTGCAAGAACTCCGGGGCACCGCACCAAGGCGCCCGTGCATATGCAACTCGCTGGCACTTCACCCGCCCTCGCGCGCCCTTGCAGCACAACGTCCGTTAGCGTCCGCACAAGCCAATTCGCAATTTCCCATCCCATCGCATCGCTTCGCCATGGAAACTCCGCAACCTCATGCCGCGCCAATATCGCGCATGCCCGCCGCGCCCGCTGCCGTCGCCGCCATGCACCAGCTGCGCTCGCGCAACGCCAGCGCCGCCGACCTGAGCGCATCGGCCTCGTCGGGCTCGCACTCGCACTCGTCGGTCAGCCCGTTGCCGCCGCCCGTCGCGCACGGCACGAGCCACGAGTCGCTCGTCACCAAGGGCGCAGCGGGCAAGCGGAAACGCACCAAGGATTCGACCGTTTACCGGCCACTATGGACGTGCTGGCCGCCAGCAAGGAGAAAGGGCCGCCGGCGCCGGTCCCCGTTTTTGCCGCCCTACGACCCCTACTTTTGCCTTTACCTCGTCTCGATTGTCGTTGCTGCACTTGGCATCATTCTGCTCGTGATCCCGAGCCTGCCGCCCGACGAGTGGACCAAGGCCAATGCGCACGCGGCTGCGGCAGCGTCGTCGCCGCTCGCTGTCGCCGTGGCCGATCCGCCCACGACCCAAATCTTTGCCAAGTCGGTTGTGGCTGCTCGAGCGACCCTGTCGGCGCCGACCGCTTCTCCGTCGCCACCACCTCCCGTACCTGCACCCGCGCTACCTGCTGGGTACTGGGCAACAGTTGGCCCCGTGCTGCGTCCACTCACGCAATGGATGCTGCTGCCGTGCCTGGTGCTCGGCACTGTGCTCACCGTGGTCGTGGGCCACCTCGACGTCGAGGACCCCGTGGCAGCGGCAGCACCGCTCACCAGGCGCGTGCCGATTGACGAGGTGCAGGGGTCGCTCATGGCCGACGACGCGTGGTGCCGCGTGTGCCAGACGACTGTGGGCAAGCGTACGCGGCATTGTCGCCGATGCGACGTGTGCGTGGCCACGTTTGATCACCACTGCCAGTTTCTAAATTGCTGTGTCGGAGAGCGCAACTACCGGTGCGTGTCGCTTGTATTTACACCCACACCCAACCGATTTCGTTTTTCTCACCGCACTCCGAACGAGTAGCCCGTTCCTCCTGCTCGTCACCGTAGGGTTCATCGCCCTGATTATCGGCGGCGCCGTCGCCGCGCACCTGTGCGTCCTCTACGCGACCAACCCGACCCTCCTCACCGCCCGCGGGTCCACGGTCCCAATCATCGGCACCGATGCATGGCCATCCCTCTACTTGCTCGGCATCTGGTCCATGTACCTGCTCGCGTCCTCGATCCTCGTCGCGTGGTTGCTCGGCTTCCACCTTCGTCTCCAGTGGCACGGCGGCGTGACGACTTACGAGTGGCTGATTCGCGAGCGGCAAGTGGCACTCAAGCGTGAGCGCGACCGCGACTTGCCCGCGTGGGCACATTACCCGTCCGACGCGAATTTGGATTATAATCCGTGGACTGTCGACGTGCCGGAACTCACCGAGGATGGAGATGACGATGGGGGCAGTCGCAAGGACGTGGAGCGCGCGATTGCGTTGGATGATTTGCCGGCGCGGCCGGTCAAGGGCGGGGCTGCGCGTGCGAAGGATGGTGGCGTGAGCGGGACGTGGCGCGCGCCGACGGATTGGGACGTGACGGCGGATACCGCGGTACGTTGAATTTTGGCTTGTCGCATTCGACTCTGTGCGGAACGCACAAAGACTCACGAATGCTGCCGTTGACGTGTAGGCCCCGCCGCCATTGCGATAAATGACTACCGGTCGTTACGGGTCCTCTCGGGAGCTGGCTTCCGGGACGGGCCGCCAGCGACTCTCCCGCCGACGTGCAAGAGATCACGACGGGGCGCGTCGGCATTGGACGGTCGTGCCATGGACTCGTGTAGATGCGAGAAAAGGAGGCGAGGTATGGTTGCGACGCCTTGCTTTGCCATCTGGTTTGATTGATGATAGATTGAATGCTCTACATGATCATGGTTTCTGTGAACGTGCTTTCGCTTGCGTGTGGAGAAGGTCGGCTCACACTTTCTCCATCAGGACTGCAGCGCGGATGGGAACGGGGTTGGCACTTCGTGATTGCTGCATCGCATCATGTTGATGCGTGGCACGATAGAACAGGGTTTATGAAGAGCAGCAAACATGGCGCTTCCAAATCACAACTAACTGACATCAAACACGATCGACAAAGCGCGCTAGTGGGAAAGAGAAACTTGTGGACATCATTGCGCTCGACCTGTGGTGATGCTGACACTCATGGTCATGATTGATGATTGTTGCTGTAGTGCTGGCCTGTGCTGATACATATGTTGCTCGCTGCTGCCCATGCTACTGCGTGGCTACGGTCTCCAAAGTAATGGCTGCTCCGCAAACATCCGCCCTGACCCGTGCCGCTGGCCAGAGCCGAATGGCTCCGTGTGTTGCATGTTAAAGGTGAGGTTCGTTTGGAAGACTCGAAGCATTCCAGTGGAGGGCAAATGAACGTACCGTCCGCACGGCGCAATGCCCGACAGAATTTGTGCAGTCGATCGAAGCGGGCCCTGGACGCAAAATCGAAGACCAATGTACCTTTTCCATGCAGCAACTTGACAATCAAGCGGTCCGTCACGTCCCCAATTTTCTGGTAATCAAGGTTGTAGACGTCTTGACGTTTGATCTGCGATAACATGTGAGAAAGTATCAGCGGACGCAAAACTCGCGCGATTAACAGTAAATATGAACTGCACCTCAAACGAGCAACGCGGTGGCGTGTCTTTGTTGGCAAAGCTCGTGAAACGAGCGCGGTGGTCCCTCTGTGCTTGCCAGGGAAAGATGGCATTCAGTTGATGCAAATCAAGAGGTGAGTGCTCACCACCGCCACGCCTCCACTGATACTTGTCCGAGCTCGGTGGTGCATCCGTCCCATCCACCGCATGCGATATTCCAAGGCAACCAACCATCGCAATCAAAAAAAAAAAAAAAAAAAAAAATTGAAACACGCTTCAACGTGCTCGCAGCAGTTCGAGCACGATGATGCCAATATCGACTCGAGGCGCCCAGGCCTGCCCGATCTGCGGAGGGCTGAAGTGACACTTCACATGCATCAAAACGGCCGCGCAAATCATATTTCAGCAATGCTCAAGGAGGCTAGCAGGTGTACTGGGCAGAAGCAAGAATCGTGGACATCAAAATTACAAAAAATCACCAAACATCCGCGCCCACTCTGCCGCATTCCTGTCAACGTCATGCGACACATCAAAGGAGCCAAAACGCGCCGCCAACGCGGTCCAAACTGCAGCGGGCAAATCAACTGCATCGTTCCATTCGTGCATGCGCGGCCAGCCGGGCATCCGCACCTGTGCGACTGTGAGCATCACATCAATCATGATGGAACGGCACGCTGAGTCCAAGTACAGCTTGAGCACGCGCATCGACGGTGGAAGGTTCGTGATCCATGCGGCCACCTTCGCATCCCCGCCAACCGATTTCAATGCACGGGCGAGGTCCATGGTCAGGACGCGGACGGTCGGAGGGATCATGGGCAACTGGCCCTCAAACTCAAAGCCCAACGACAGGTCGAGATGCGTCAGCGCTGGCGGCCAAGCGTCGGTCAACTGCTCATCCAAGTCGGCCGCGGTCAGACCATCGCCAGAGAGGACGAGCGACGCGAGGTTCGGTAGGAATGAGCGCTCAAGCACCGGCAGATCATCGCGTGAGAGGTTGACGTAGGACAGCTCGAGATGAACAAGCGAGGCCGGCAGCAGTTTCAGAAGTGGGGTGGGAGCTCGTCCTTGCTTCAAGACAAGATGCGTGAGCGTTGGGGCCAAGGGATTGGGCGTCATTCGCAATGTCTTCGAGTCGAGAATCACTTCCATGTCAATCGTGAGCGATGTGGTGACCAGCGGCACACGGGGGAGCCAGATCGTATGCGAGAAGACAGCAAGCGACTGGACCGAATGCGGAAGACTATTCGCCAGTTGGGCCATCATGGCATCTTGCTCCTCAATAGTGAACGAGTCTTGCATGTCGAAGGTATCCAGAACCAAGTGCAGGTATGGAAAGCCCAAGCGCGGAAGTGCGGCCATGACCAAATCCATCCCCTTGATGCTGCAATACTCGAACACAAGCATATACAGCTCAGCCAGGCACGGCAATCGCCGCACAAGGTCGGCAGCATCGCGCATCGCATACTCGCCCAGGTCAGCAAGCTTGAGGACCCTGAGCGAGGATGGGACAAGCGCAAAGAGAGCAGTCACCGCTGCAACTGATTTCGCGCGGTCCAGGGTCAGCGACTTGTTGAATGAGATGCAACATTCGCGAAGATGCGGGAGAGGGGAGCTGCCTCCTCCACCACAACTTCCAGGGGCAAGCATCACATCTTCCAACTTGTCCAGGACCAGCCTGACGATCGAACGCGGCATCTCAATCTTCCCAAAATCAAGGACGTGGCCGAGGCGCAGGTCCGTGCAATACACTGGCACGCCACCATTCGCCCAATCGTGCTTGGGACCAACTGCAGCAAAACGCCGAATCTGCGATTCCGGTACGTGTAGAAGCGACCAGTGCCGATCCGCCACGACAACAATATCAATATCAATGGGTTTGCATGCCATGGGCATGAGGAGGGAGCGGTCGGCCGCGCGCGGGAGCAAAATCAAGTGCCACGATGGCTGCATGAGGCTGGGGTCGAAATCGTTTGTTTGCTGGATCGTGCCGATCATCGCAGACTGGACGTTGACCGAGTTGGGCGCAAAGCGAAATCCGTCCGGGTGGACGGCATCCAAGTTGCTGCCGTTCTTGTCGGTGCGAATCGCGACATCAAGGCAGACTGCGTAGAGGGCTGGCGCAGCGAGAGCGAGGTGCAGCAAGGCGCGGCGGTCATTTTGGCACAGCTATGCGGCGACACGCTCTAAGATGTCCTGCGGCAAGTCGTCGAGGCAGAGCGGGGCGGTGGAGATGGTCATGCTGCTGAATATCGTCGTTGCCGACGAAAGCGGCGCAAGGACCAAGTCTTCTTCTTTCCTAGGAAATCTTCTATCCTAGGAAAAGAGATCATTTGTGATGTCACCAGGTGGAGCGCTCGAAATGGCCAAACCTACGGCACAACCCTCTGCTCGACCCGAATCGCATGACAATGCGAGGCGCGCTGAGTTTGTTGGGCGAAGCAACCACGTCAGAGCTCCAAGGCATGCCCTCAATCAAATCGTCATGACCTCGAGCTTTTGTCATGCTCTTCTTCGGTCCAAGGATCCACAAAACAGATGCCATCAAGAAGCTTCTCCAGTTTTGGCCACTCCCTCCATACTCCTCGCTCGATTCCCATATTGGCCCCTGCATTGAAAACAATTTGATGCACCATACACTCAGTGCAAGGTTCTTTCAAATCGGTTCAGTAGCTGCTGAGATCTGGCCACCACCGAAACTTTATTGATGCTGCTTGGGTTGATCCCACTTCAATTCCCGCCGCAAAAAAGTGAAGAAGCATTGCGGGCTATTAAGGGGATTCGAATGCATTTTGTTTGGGGAGCATCAAAGGTGTAATGAGTGAGGAGATAAATCAGGCGCAAACGGTCGGCCAAGCTTTCTCTGTGTGGTGTAACTTGGGCACAAGACATTTGTCGTCGCGCTCGCTGAACCCAAACGTTACACCACGTAGATTGAGCGTAACTGCCAGGTTTACCTTCTCACTCAATTCACCCCCAATCGACTCTACACCTTTTTGCAGTGGGACCAACCCAGGCGGCACAGATGGTGCTTTGCCTGTGGTCAGATCGATGACAGGAAATGGCAATAGAACGTTCAAAGCAATCTCATCAAGGAACGTGAGGAGTGGAACGAAGATATCTATGGCGCTTCATTGATCACGTGCTGATCCCAGTGTCGCCAAGTTGGACGCGATTGGTAATTCATTTGTTCTCCGTTTGCTGCTGATGTGGCAGCCATTGTCGCGGAAATGGTAAAGACAGTACAAGGTCGGGTGTATCTGTACTACCTTTCAGATCAATTATCTGCCGATTTTTGAATTGTGTCCTCGACATTTCAATTAACCTGCTCATCGACTCAAGCACAATGCCGGCTTTTCCATAATTATCGCACCCAATTTTGACCCAGAGCGTGTTTGCACAATGGAGCCACACGATAGTCGCCCAGCGCCAGGGTGAAGTCATTGTCGCCATGTAACCGGTGGAGAAATTGGCACGTATGATTGTCTTTCCGCGAGTACACGATTGTTGAGGGTGCTGTCAATTTTTCCGTCCACTTCCACTTCCAATCCCAACCCCACTCTGCTGTTCACTTTCCAAGAGCAACACAACCAGCAAAGACGCTCATTTTGCCAATGTGCCGTCGCCAATTTCGATACTCTCTAAACGCGCGGTTTCGTGATGTGTGGGTTTTGGCGAAACAAGTTCGGGATTCTTTTGAGCTGAAACACTTCAGCGACCTGCGACGCAGGTCGCCCACACACGGTGCCCCCACACACGGCCTGTGCGCGAAGCGCGCAAGGCCGTGTGCTCAACACCGCCCGCGTAGCAGGCCAGGCGCGAAGCGCCTTGTCAGACCTGCTTTGATGAAAATAGCTGAGCCCATTTGACATCGCGTTGTCAATCCAGCGACACAGCCAAGTGTGGTCGCAGTTGCAGCATGTATATCCAGCATGCCTCGCTCAGTTCATCGTTCACCTCTGCAGGCTACGTCTAGGTATGCGTCTATGCTGTGGACCCCCACCTCACCATCCCACGCGCAAAAACATCATAGTCACAGTCCTCGGTGACGGCGCGTTCTCCACCACACCCCCGCCTGGCGTTGCTCGTGGCACAGTCAAGGTTCTTGTCGCAATGATCAGGGGCCCATCTATCAACACCCGACACGGAATGTGACATGCCTGCTGCCATTGGCAGTGTCAACACAACATGGAGAACTGATGGAAGCATCAATTGGATAACTTTGCAAACGGCGGAATTGCATACAGGTGCGGCGGCAAAGACGGTCATAAACATGATTCACCTAAAAGAAGAGAGACTCCATCATCAACGACCAGAGTCGCGCTTGAGACCGCTACATGCATGCCAGCCGTTCTGTGGAGCAATGACGACCAATGCGCGAGAAAGGAATACCTGCCAACCGTGCAGGGGCAGATGTGTGTGTTGCGCGCGACATCCACGTTGCGGATCTTGATGTTTTGCCATTGTTGGCGCATGGACAAGACATTAAGATCTCAACGTTGGTGTGCCAGAGCAGCCATGGAGCTGATGCATACCAATCGGCCGGCCACATGCCTATTTCTCAAATGAAAGCACGTCCATTGACGCGGGCACACGACAAGAACAATGGTTGTCCTGGTATTTATTGGTTGGCAGTCACGAGAACGTTTGACTAGTAACCCTGGAAACTGACCAAGGTAACGACATGTTTCTACTGATACAGCGCCAGTTCGTCACAGTCCCCGACCACCTCCGCCTCCTTCATCCAGTCCATCGCGCGCCGTCTCCACCGACCCCTCGACGGCACGGTCCCTCCCCTTCCCATCCCGCACCGCATCGCCATTCGGCCATTCATGTATCGTCGCGGCTCTCGATTGCGGCGGCGCCGGCAATCCATCCTCCACCACCCCCGTCGCTCTCGGCGCAGTCATCGGTCTCGCCGCCAAATTGGACGTGCCCGTATAATACAGCGACATCGAATGCAGCGTTCCTGCAACTGACGGTAACATGGACGCCGACGGCGTCACAAACGGCGGCGTCATATCCAAAAGCACCGGCGCTGCGACCGGCGTGTCCGACTCGACCGCGGCCGGATCGCGCCGGCGCGTCGTGGGTGCGTCCGCGACCGTGGCCGTTCTAGTCGTTGAGGGGGCGGGTCCCCCCCGGCCCCTGCGACCGGCCCAGTCGGCCCAAAGGGCCCGGGGGGTCCCCCCCCCCCAAACCCAAAAAT
>GG745377.1:174235-203461 GCA_000151295.1 Allomyces macrogynus ATCC 38327 | reverse complement strand
AATTTTGTTCATACGGACGTGAACGATGGCGGCACGACGCAGCTTTTGCACGTTGCAGTTGACGTCGACGTGGACGACGCACGGGAGCCGCTCATCGTTTCGCCGAAGGACACCGCCGACAGGCGCGTCGACTTGGGCCAGGGGGAGGAGCGTGACGATGCGGTGGTCGAGGAGGATCTTGAAATCTTGGCGTTTGGCACTGACCAGCCGTACGCGTACGATGCGGTGCTCGCAGTGAGCGAGGAGCCGCGCAAGGGCCGCACTTGGTCGAAGAAGTGCATGGGCGAGCGGCACAGGAAAAAGTTGCTGCAGGAGCACGACGCGGTGGTCATGGTCGACTCGGGCGCCTCGCACAACGTCGCGCGACGTGCCGTCGTGGAGCGCGTGGGCGCGCGAATCGTGCGCGACGGGTGGTTGCGCGTCTCGGGTTTCGACGGCGTCTCGCGACGCGTGCGACGCGAATGGGCGGAGCTGCGTGTCATGGTCGCGGGCGCCGCCACGACGGCGCGGTGCGTGGTTGCTCGACAACGTCGCATGGGAAGTGATTTTGGGCCGGCCGTGGTTGCACGAGTGTGACCCGCAGCTCGACTGGTCGTCAGGCGCGCTGTCGCTTGACGGGCGGCGCGGACACGCGTGCAGCCGGTGGGCGGGCGGGCCATCCCACATCGAGGTCGGACTTGCTTTCTGCCGAAGAGTGCGCGGCGGCGATGCGCGACGACCCGGCAAACGTGTTCATGGTCTCGCTCAACCACATCGAGGTCGAGGGCGTTGGCTACACGGGCACGGTCGTGAAGCAGTTAGTCGACGAGTTCCCAACCGTGTTCGCCGAGCCAACGGGCATGCCGCCGAAGCGCGATGTCGACCACCGGATCGAGCTCAAGGAGGGCGCGCGGCCAGTTCCACAGCGCGCATACCAGGCCTCGCCCAAGGAGCTCGAGGAACTGCGCAAGCAGCTAGACGAGCTGTTGCGACGCGGGCTGATCCGGCCGAGCAAGGGCTCGCCGTTTGCGTCGCCGGTCCTGTTCGTGCCAAAGAAAGACGGAGGCGTCCGGGTGTGCGTGGATTATCGCGCACTGAACAAGATCACGGTACGCGATACATACCCGCTGCCGCGCGCCGAGACCCTCTTCCGGATGCTGCGTGGCGCGCGCTACTACACGAAGCTCGACCTTGTCAGCGGGTATCACCAAGTGCGCATGGACGAGTCGGACGTGCACAAGACGGCGTTCGTGACGCGGTACGGGACGTTCGAGTGGCGCGTGCTCAGCTTCGGCTTGTGCAACGCACCATCGACGTTCATGCGCGCCATGAACCAGGTGTTTGAGCCGTACCTCGACCGGTTCGTCGTCGTGTTCCTCGACGACATCTTGATCTACTCGAAGACCAAGGCTGAGCATGAGCGCCACGTTCGGCAGGTGCTCGAGGTGCTACGCAAGAACGAGTTCCATGTCAAGCCGAGCAAGTGCGAGTTTTTCAAGGAGCGGGTCGAGTACCTTGGTCATTTCGTGGACCGCGACGGCGTGCATGTCGACCCAGCCAAGGTCGCGGCAGTGCGCGATTGGCCCGTGCCCAAGGACCAGAAGGAGTTGCGCGGGTTCATCGGGCTCGCCAACTACTACGCGCGATTTGTCAATGGATTCGCCGAGCTCGCGCACCCGCTGACGGACTTGCTCGCCGACGACGTCACGTACGAATGGTCAGCCGCGGCCGACGCAGCGTTCCGCGCGCTCAAGGACGCGCTGTCGTCGGTGCCGGTGCTGGTGCTGCCTGACGAGGACGGCGATTTCGAGATCACGACCGACGCGAGCGGGTTCGCCGTCGGCGCGGTGCTACAGCAGAATGGGCGACCGATCGAATATTTCAGTCGCAAGTTGAAGCCACCGGAACGCGCGTACCCGGTCCACGACCGCGAGTTACTGGCAATCGTCGCCGCGTTGAATCGGTGGCGCACGTACGTGCACGGCAAGTCGGTGCGGTGCAACTCGGACCACCGCACGCTTGAGTACTTTGCGACGCAGCGCGAGCTCAATGGACGGCAAGTGCGGTGGCTGTCGTCGCTCGCCGAGTACGATCTGGAAATCAAGTACGAGAAGGGCGAGCGCATGCCGCACGCTGACGCGCTGTCGCGACGGCCGGACTTGCGACCGGACGGGTCGCTGCTTGCCGACGCGCTGTACACACCACTCGCGCGCGGTGCCAACGGTGCGTTGCGCGTCGCGGCGGTGCCATTATACAAAGGCGAGGACGGGAAATTCGCGGTACTGCAGGTACGGCGGTCGCACAAGCACGACGAGACCGTGGCGATTGCGGTCGAGGGCGAGCACGCGCAAGAGCCCGCCGAGGATCTCGTGCAAGGGGTTCGACCAGAAGTCGAGCCAGACATGATGCGGCGCGTCGTGGCCGCGACGGCGGCGGATCGACGGTTGCACGCGATGCTCGAGCAGCCGCCCGCGGGGTACGTCGCCGACGACGGGATCCTGTTCAAGTTCGTGGAGGTCAGTGGCGAGGCGCGGCGGGTGCCGCTCATCCCAAACGACCGCGAGCTGCGCACCTTGTGGCTGTCCGAGGCCCACGACACGCCGCTCGCCGGGCACATGGGCGCGCGTCGCACGCTCGACCTGCTGCGTCGGTGGTGCTACTGGCGTGGCATGGCGGCCGACGTCGAGGCCTATGTGCGGACGTGCGTGAGCTGCCAGGCCAACAAGCCCAAGATCGGCAAGACCGACGGCCTGCTGCGACCGCTTCCTGTACCGGATCGGCCGTGGGGCCGAATCAACATCGACCTGATCGGCAAGCTTCCAGACGGGGAGGGCGGAAAAGACGCCATCGTCACGCTCGTGTGCGCGTTGACGAAGCGGTTGCGCGTGATCCCGACGGTCATGACGACGGACGCCGAAGGGCTTGCGCGCTTGTACATTCGGTACGTCTTGCCCGATTTTGGCTTGCCCGACTGCATCGTGAGCGACCGTGACCCGCGGTTCGCGTCTGCGTTTTGGGAAGCGCTTTGGCGGCGGTTGGGCACGCGGTTAGCGATGTCGACAGCGTATCATCCACAGTCTGACGGCCAGGCCGAAGTCGCGAATCGCACGGTGCAGTCGATGCTGCGGCATTTCGTCAACGCGCAGCGCACCAACTGGCCGACATACCTGCCGTTTGTCGAGTTCGCCTACAACAACTCGCGCGCCGAGCCGACGGGCAAGTCGCCATTCGAGCTGTGGGGCGTTGTGCCACGCGGGCCGGTCGAGATCATGCTCGGCAACAATATCCCGGTACCGCAGCTCGAGCGCATGGCGGAGCAGCTCGACGCAGCGACGCGAGATGCTCGGGTGAGCCTGGATCGATCGCGCGCGGCCATGGTGATGCAAGTCAACCGGCACCGCAAGCACGTCGAGTACCTCGTCGGCGACCGCGTGTGGCTCTCGACCAAGAACATTGCGGCGCGCACAGCATCAGGCACGGAGCTGACGTCGCGTAAGTTACTGCCCAAGTTCATTGGCCCGTTTAACGTCGAGGCCGTGGTCGGTGGCGGTCGCGCGTGCAGGCTCGGATTGCCAGCCGGGTACAAGGTGCACCCGACGTTCCACGTCGAGCTGCTGAAACCGTATCGCGAGCTGGACTTGGCACGATTTCCGGGTCGGCCGTACGCGGGCAACGACGGCACCGACGACGAGCACGGATGGGCACCGGCGACGGCCGACGAGCCCGAGTGCGTGCTGCGCGAAGGCATGACGGGCCGGCGCGGCGAGGGCGACACGCTGTACTTGATCAAGTGGCAGCAGCGCGCGATCAAGGAGTCGACGTGGGAACGCGCCGAGGACTTGCGCGAGGACGCGGACGCGGTCGTCAAGTGGCGCGAGTATCGGGCGCAGACGCCGGGCGTGCAGGTGCTGTCGGGCGTCAAGGCCGGCAAGCCGACGGCGACGGTGTTGCGGTCGCTGCAGTAGTGGTTGGTGGTGTTGTGGTTGAGTGGAGGATCGATCGTGGATCCGACGCGTCGCGCGCCTCGGACGGGCAGGGAGGGAGTTGTTGGCGCGTATGCAAGCGTCCCCCGCTTGCGCCCTGCCAACACGTGGTCCCCAATTAGACGCATAGTGTGAGGCGTCTTCCTACATAAGAAGGACGCTGCTGTGCGAAATACATCCTTACGCAATCCTCCCCGAAGTATCAGTCAGGGCCCCGTCCCGGTCGTATCAGGGCCGGACGTCTGTGCGTTCGCGTCCTGCGAATGAGCGGCGGGCCGGCCACAACGAACGGAGCGAGGTGAAGGTGGGGGACACACGTCAGTGCAGCGCACAAGCGTCTTGTGGCATGCCTCTTCTCACGTGTCATGACCGTGCTCTGCACGTGCACAGCGCGACTTTAGCTGCGAGACGTCTCGCGCGTGGCGCGCGCGCGCCCCCAGCGGCCATCACGCAAGCACGCTCGCACGCCAACCAACGCCCGACCAGCGCAGTACTGTCGCGCCTCCTCGCGACTTACGCTCTCCACCGCCCGCGCTCGGACCGCGCACCTCTTCCGCTCTCTTCTCCACCTGCTGCACGCTCGCGCCCGGCCCACCCGCGCTCTCCACCACCAGCGGCGCCTCTGGGCCAAGCTCTCGCGCTCGCTTGCACCCTTGCACCACCAACCACCAACCACCATGACCGGCACCGACACCGACAGCTCGCGCGGCCGCACGCGCTCGGCGCGCGCGCACTCGCCGTCCGAGGAAGTACGCCTCTCCCACTCGCCATCACTGCGGCCCCGCTGATACGCTCAACTGATGGACCACTCCACCCCCCCCCCCCCACACACACACACACACACCATCCCAAATAAATCACCCTCATCTACGGCTTCGGCACGCCCGCGCCCGAATACCTGCTCACCGACCACGTCGCGAGTCCCGTCGGCCGCGTCGGCGCCCGCACCCGGTCCGCGTCGCGCGGCCGCGCGCACCACTACCCGTCGGCGTACTCGCCGTCCCCCGAGAACCCGCTCGCGTGGCTGTCGACGCCTCCACCCCCACCCGTCGGGTCCGACGCCGCGTCCCGCCGCGCGCGGTCCGTCCCGCCACCGCGGCGCCGCGCGGGCCCGCGCCCCGTGTCGCACCTGTCGGGCGCGGCGGTGCCGCTCGTCGACGAAAGTGTGCCGACGCACAAGCACCATGTGGCTCCGCGCGGTACGTCCGGCCCGAGTCCGTTTTCGCTGGCCGAAGGCGAAAGCGCGACGGACCCGTTGTCGGTGGTCAACAAGCGCGGGGAGGTGCTGTACGTGCCCGCGGGCCGCCGCGTGAAGCGCGCGGTGTCGGCGGTCGGACTGCGTGCGGGCCAGGCGGATGGGGCCGGCGCCGGGCATAATATTTTGTCGTGGAGTTGATGGAGCGGAGGATGGATGGATGGGGGGCGTGGTGGTTTGCTTGTCGTCGAGTCTTGTCGTGTCGTGTCGTGCCGTGTTGTGTTGTGTTGGGTGGGCGTTTTGGTGGTTTTGATTTGCCCGTTATTTTTTTTGGCACGCGAAGCGAGCGAGCGTGCACGGCGCTGCCCCTCCCCTCTCCGCTGTTGTCGATCGACCAGGATCTGGATGGGGCCCAGCATCATGTGTAAAAATAAATACGATTAGACGTGGCCCGGCGACGTTGCTGCTCTACTGCACATTGATCACCATCCGTGCCGCCTGATCCCGCCTCGTTTTGGGCACCGCGACCGTCAACACTCCCTGATCAAACGTGGCCGCGACCTGCTCGATATCCGCCTGCGGCGGGAGCGGCAAATGGCGCGCGAACGCGCCCACATGCCGCTCGCGCACGTGCACGACGACGCGGTCGCCCTGTTCCTCGACATTGGCCGGCACGTCGGCGGCGATCGTCAGCACGTGCTGGTTGGCTTCGACGCGCACGACGTGTTTCGGGACGCCGGCCATGTCGGCTTTGATGATCAGCGCGGTGTCGGTTTCGAGGCTACGTGAAGGGGGAGTGGCGAGGTGAGTGAGTGGATGGAGCGGAGGAGGTGGAGAAGAGGAAGATGGGCGACGTACACGTCGATGCGCGGGTACATGATCAAGTTCCCCGCGGCGGCAGCGGCAGCGGCAGCGGCAGCCGCCGCCGCCGCCGCGGCTTCCTGGGACTCGCTCGCCGTCGCGCTCTCCGCACCCGGCGGCATCGCACCCACGACCCCGTTCGCCACCGTCGGCACCGCCGCCCCTCCCACCGCCGCCGCAGCGACGCTCGCCGTGGGCACGTAAATCTTGACATGCCGCCCGGCCTTCGCGGCGGCAATAAACGCCTTGGCGAAATGCGCAAACGAATCGTCGTCGTCGACGACCGTGCGCGAATCCTGAAATTTCCCGGCCTGCGGGCCCCACTCGAACCAGTCGATCCGCATGCGCGCAAATACGGCCGAGGTCGCGACTTTGGCGTGCACGGCGGCGCGGAACGCGGCGAGCGACGCGAGTGCCGACGGGGAAATGGCGATGCCTTTCGCGCGGTCGCCGTACTGGAAGAGCGTGACGATGGGCACGTCGTCGTCGAGCGTCAGGGATGCGGTTGAGGACGCGGTCGACGCGCGCGCGCGTTTTCGAGCAGGTGCGGATGGGGTGGAGAGGGGAGTGTCCGGCGCGGCGCGGCGGATCGCTGGGTTGGCGGGAGCGGGCGGAGGTGGCGCGGGGGTCGTAGGCGGTACTAGTGCAGGTCCCGGGTCGGCCGTGGGCAGGTCGTGGCCGCGCAATAGATCGTCAAACTCGTGGTCGTTGGTGGATGCGGTTGGCTGTGCAGGTGGAGGCGGCGGGACGGCCGCGTCGTGCGCGGTTGCGGGAAGGGCTTGAGTCGGCGTCCCAGGCACGTCGGCAGCGTGCGCGATAGGGCCGTTGGACTCGGTCGACGGTGTTGGCGGCGGCGGTGTCGAACTATCAAGCAGTCGATCAGGTCAGTCCACACACACCAGCTCCACTCCATCAACAAACCCGTACCTCCTCGCACCGGGTTTGACCTTATTCCAATAATTATAGCACCGGCACACTTTGCGGCCCATGTTCACCGATACGCACGCGAGCGCCTTCCCCGCGGCCCACTCCACCGTATTGCTCCAATACGGGCTCTGTTCCAAGAACGCGACTTGGCCCGTCGTATACACGGCGTGCGTCGCGCTCATATCGACCTTCACGCCCGCATACACGTTCTGCGAGTCCTTGACTTTCCCATGACACCGAAACGACCGGCATGTCGGGATCTGGTCGTTGTGAATCAGGCACCGCCCGCAAGTGAAACAGTTGGTCGGGAAGACCTTGGTCGGGTTCTTGAGGTGCGTCTTGTGCGGCAAGTCGCCGCGGTGCAATGCGAGGTCCGCGGCAATCGCGTGCCGCGCCTCGGTGGATAGCTGCCGCGCGCCGGCGCCCGCGGCGGGGCGCGACGAGGATGACGACGGCGCGGTCGACGGGGATGCGGAAGGCGGCATGGACGCGTTGGGCGTCGATGCGCCGGGCGTGCCCGGGACAGTCACGACGGGCGTCGTAGTGGACGGCGAGTATGCGGTCCCCGGTGGCGGCGCGTGCGCGGGCGATCCGGCGTAGAGGTGCATCGGCGCGGTCGTCGGCGTGCCCGCGTGCGCTGCAGCCGACGCGGCAGCCGCATGGTACATGAACGCAGCGTGCGGATGGTGCAGGAGCGCGTGCGGCATCCGACCCCATTGGCGGCAGCGGGAACATGGACGCGACATGGTGCGCGTGCGCTGCGGCGTGCGCGCCTGGTGGCGGGACGAGAGGGAGCGCGCTCGATACGGTCGGCGGCGCGGGATCGGTGCCGGCGGTCGCCGTTGAAGTTGCTTGTGGAGGTGGCGGTTGTGGGCCAGACGCGCCAGTCAGGTGCAGGTTGAGCGCGTCGAGGTCGAGCGCGGCGGCGGCGGCGGCGGCGGCGGCGGCGGCGGCGGCATGGTGGTGGTGCGCCGCGTGCTGGGCGTGCTGGGCGTGCTGGGCGTGCTGAGCGGCGTCGGTGGCAGGAGGCGTCGCCGTTGTCGTGCTTGTTGTGACCGCCGTCGTCGACGTTGGCGCTGGGCTGCTGCCGGAGCCGGCGGCGGGGGTCGTCGCGGTCATGCCTGCGTCGTGTGCCGCGAGTCGTGTGGAGCCGGTCGTGATCGTGTCGGGTTGGTGTGAAAGTGCAGGAGAGAGAGCCGCGCAGGACGTGTGGCAGCCGAGGCGTCGTCTGTGAGCGTGTGTGTGATGCAGATCGTTTCCGTGCGCCGTCCACATCACACACCCTTCAAACAAATAAGCAATTATTGCTCATCAAACGTAACGTGTTGGCCCCTCTCGGCCCGCGTTCCTCCCTTGCCCTCCTCGCCCGCCCATCCTCACTTGACCGCAATCAAATGCGCGCGCGGCCCGCCCTTGGGCACGACCACGCGCAGGACTCCATCCTCGAGCGTCGCCGACGCCGCATCCACATTCGCCATCGCCGGCAGCACCACCGCGCGTTGCCACTTGCCCGCATGCCGTTCGCGCACGTGCACGGTCGTTCCATCCCCACCGGCTGCGGGCGACGTGGCCGAAATCGTGAGCTGCTGCCCTTCGGCAACGACCTGCACCGCATCCCGCGGAACCCCCGCCAGTTCCACTAGCACCTCGAACGCGGTCGCCGTTTCGCGCACGTCGAGCCGCGGTGCGTAGACGACGGCGTCGCCCACGCGAACGTGCCGCCGCGGCGGCGCTTGGATGATGGTGGTGGTCGGTTTGGCCGCGGCGGTGGCTGTGGACCGCGCGGACCGCGCGGTCGCGCAGGATTTCACGGAGACAATGGTGCGCACGGATTTGGCGTCGTCGTCCTTGGCGGCAGGGGCCGCTGCAGGGGCTGCAGCGGCAGGTTCGGCGGCGGGAGCGGCGTCGCCCGGCGCGGGGAGGGCCAGACGCACGGGTGGGGCCGGGATCACGGGCATCGCCGTGTTTTCAAAGAATTGAGCCATGGCGCGCGTCATATCGTGCTGCAGCTCTGTCCAGATGGCACGCAGATCGCGTCAGTCTCTGTTCTCCGCCCCGTTGAGCTGGATGGACATACGCCGAAACGACTGGTCGACTTGGTACGGGTCGAGGTAGGCCATGATGGTGCTTGTTTGGTTAAATGGATCGATTGCGCTGGTTCAACGATCGGGTGGTCGTGCAAGGCTGCTGCTGCTGGCGTGCTGTCTTGATGGGATTCGCAATGCTGCCGAATGGATTGATGGGCCGGTTGGTCGGTTGAAGAGCAAGAGAAGAGATAAGGCGCTGTGGTGGAGGCCAGCCCACTACCTCCACGGCCGCACCAACTCTGCGTTGCGCTTCACTCGGCCAACCGAGTCAGCCCCACGTCCGACCGCCGCGCGTCGTGCGCGTCGTGCGCATGGTGCGAGCATCCAGCGCGGCAATCGTCCTGCCCGCGCGGACGGCGTGGGACCAGCTACTGCGGGCGGGAAAAGGAGCGATCGGTGTGCGAACACGGCGTGAACCGCTGCGCCGACCAAACGTGCGGGACGCGATCGTCGTGCATGTGCAAAGCAAGGCACGTCCGCGTCACCTCTCCCGCCGTGTCTCGCGACGGCGCTGCCGTTGATCGGCACGGCACATTCGGCTGGCGCGCCTGACGACGGCACCGAGCCCCTGGTACTACATGATGTTTGCGGGGATGCGGCCGGTCCTGGTCTGCGCGACGAGAAACGTTGGTTTCGTCGGCTGTCTGTGCACCAGCTGTGCCCAAGACCGGGTGTGCCAGATTCGGAACCACGGCGATGCGCTGATACGTGTCGACAGAGAGAGGCGTGTAGAGATATCCATTTTCCCCATCGTCTATTCAACCGCCACGGTCGCGCAAGCACGCGCGCCCCATGCAACGACGTGCTGCTGCTCAGGGCGCAAACCGCATCGACTTGGCAATCACCTCCTTGCCATCGGCGCCCTTGAGCGTCTGGCCGTCCTGGTAGAAGAAGTCGGTCTCGGCAACGGGCGCGCCCTTGCACCCCCAGTCGCCAAACAGCTGCACCTTGTAGGCGCGGCGGCCGTCCGAGTAGGTCTTGACCGAGTTGATGTAGGTGATCGGGTAGACGCCTACACCGTGATGAGCGCGTCAGCTATTTGTCCGTTCCGGGTGTGCGTGAGGGGCGGGTGGATGAGAGCGCGTACCCTCGAGACCAAGGCACGTCAGAGCGGGTTGCGGGTGCTCGCCGGGCGCCGACGGATAGGCGTAGTAGCCCGTCGTATACTGAATCTATTGGTTGGTTGGTGGTTTGTGTCAGCATCAGAACGTCGGCACGGCAGGGACGGAACCGCCGATCAACGCGTACCTGCGCGACCGGGTTGGGCGGCGGCAGGTCGTTCGGGCCCGGGCCTCGGTTCGGCATCGGCGATGCCGAGACGGTCGACGCGGCGAGGGCGACGAGGGCGAGCGCGAGCAGCGAGAGCGGGTTGGTCATGGTGATGAATGTGCTATGCGCAGGAGAACGGGTCGTAAGTGAAGCGTCGAGGATGAAGATCGCGATGCGGCCAACAGCGCGCGCGACGCCCACTCGCGTGCAAACGTACCAAGAGCGAAGACGCGGATGCGACCACAAACCGGGGCGCGGGCGAGCGCCGGTATTTATCTGCAACCGGTGCGTGCCGAACCACGTCGGGCTCGCTGGAAGCGGCGTTAGTCGGCGTGCATCCGGGCCGACGGCCTCCACTTTCCGCGCCAGGCACATTGGCGGCGCGCTCCTGCAAGCAATGGAAGTGGGCCAGTCCGAACGCACGCCGAGCCGCCACGCAAAAACTTTCTCAACAAACTCGACGAACCACGACGCGTCCTCAGCCCGCGTGGGAGCGTCGTGGCGCGTCGCGGTTCCCCCGGCCCGCAGTCGCAAGTCGTGGGGACGCAGGTGCGCGCAGGGCCATCACCACTATGATCACCATCATTTCACGCCGTGTGCACCGGCCCGTTGGTCATTGACGCTGCGGCAGAGTTCGCGGCAGTCTTCCCTTCATATCGACCAGCCCATGGTCCTGGGTTCTGGATGCGCAAGCGCGCGCGTTGGGAAGAACCGGGCCGAGGAACCTGGTCGGACGCGCGCAAGCAAGCAGTCTGTCTGCGGTCCGTTGCGTCGGCGCCTCCTTGACGCGCCGCGCCAGGTGGCCACCACGGCTGCGCCCGCGTCCGCATCGTGCCTGCGCCCGGCTCCTGTACACACAGACACATGGCACCGCGACCATGTCCCCCCGTAACGCTCGCGCGCCTGAAGATCTCATCGCGAGAGCTCGCCCTTGGACGTCCGATATTACAGCCAAGAGCGCGCACGACAGTATGGCTTTGCCGGCCTGTCAGTGGATCACCGTGGATCGAGCAGACACGAGAAAGGTGGAGGGGCGCCGCATTTATGTGCGAAGCTGGCGCTGGCGCTGTCGATGGGTTGCTTCAGGCAGGGAGCGTTGTGTGGGGGCCGCACCGGGCATATCGTGCTCACGCGCGCCAGCTGTGACGACGGCCTCGACAACCAAGAAGACAGATCAAAAACGCGTCGTGGAAGCAATGAACCGTGTATATATACAGAAAAGACTCGCTCCAATCGCACATCTCCCCTCTCCACCTCAAGCCGCAATAAAATGCAACGACTTGGGCACTGCCGGCTTGCCGTCCGGCCCATTCAGCGGCTTGCCATTATCGTAATAGAAATCGACGTCGCCCAAGATGTTGCCCTGGCACGCCCAGTCCGAGTAGAGCCGGACCTTGTAGGCGCGGCGGCCGTCCGGGTAGGTGCGCACCGAGTTGACGTAAATTAGCGGGTTGATGCCCTCGAGCCCCAAGCAGGTCTGCGTGTTGGTTGGGTACTCGCCCGTGATCGCCGGGTAGGCGTAGTAGCCAGTCGAGTACTGCAGCTGCGCGATCGGGTCGGCCGGCGGGTACCCGTTCGGGCCGGTGCCAGGACCGTTGGCGGGGGCGGCTGACGCGGTCGCGGTGAGCGCGGTGAGCGCGACAGCGAGGAGGGAGAGCGCGTTGGCGAGCATGGCGGGGCGCGTGGGCTATCCGGTGGAGAAGGTCGGCGTCAGCATATGCGCGCGAGTCGTGGTGGAAGGGCACAGAAAAGCGTGGTGGTTGGTGTACATTGGTCGGTGGGCGACGGCCGGTTGCTGAGCATCGACGAGGGGCTGCGCGCCGCTTTATACCTCTCGCCCCAGGATGCGGCACCCGTTGATGCTGCGGCTGACGCACGGGCGGGCACCGAAACGCGTGCCCGACGGCCTGTCGCGTCATGCGTGGGTCATGAGCGGGCGGCCCGAAATGGCAGCCTGTTTTGGTGCGTTGTCCGCTGCTTTGCTGCTGCACCGGCCCAGGCGGCTGGTAAAGCGTTGAATTGATCTCGAAACGGGGCAGCGATCCGCAGCAAGGATGCACGCACGGATGCTCGCGGTGGTCATGGTCGTCAAACAAGGGCGTGTGTGCACATCCGACGCGTCCGTGGCGCTTGCTGTTCCGTGCTTCCAGCCCGACAAGAAGTGGTGGAGAGCGTGTGATCCAGATCTTGGGATCCGAATCCGCAACTTTGCGATTATACGATAACCTGTCGGGAGTGAGGTTAACGGAGGTGAGGAAAGTGAGGGGACGGTCGTGAGACGAAAAAGAGAAATCTATGGAAATGACTCGGTTCATATTCGTGAGATGATGGGTGCAGGTCGGCGCGCATCCTGGCCAACAGAGCGACGTGTGGCAGGCAAAACGCGGCGCAAAGCGGTTTGATTGACTTTTAATCATGACGGATGTGAAGTGGAACCAACGGCGAGGACGAAAACGCGAGTTGTGAAGCGAAACTGACGGTGATGGATCGTGAACGATCAAGACAGCAAACCTGAAGCGAGGCGACAAAGCCAACCATGAACGACGACGGCACCGAGTCAGGCAGTCGCGAGAACGAGTCCCTGGCGGCACCGCGGGCAAGGCGAGCACGGCAGACGCTGTATTTTCACCCACCCCGCACGACAACCCCCATGCGATCCCAAACTAGACAGGACAGAAGCGATGCTTTACTTCTTGGCATCGGCCTCGGCGGCGGCCTTCTCGGCCGCGCGCTTCGTGCGGATACCGTTGTACCGCGCGAGCGTGCGGGCCTTGCGCAGGGCCACGTACGCCGAGAACTCCTTCTCCTCGGCGGTGATGGCGCGCGGCGCCTCGGCCTCGACGGCGTTCGAGACGGGCAGGACAAAGCCCTTGAGCTGCGTCGCCTGCGCGATCTCGTCGGCCGACGCGTCGCCCTTCTTGGCCTTGCCGGCCTTCTTGGGGAACACAATCAGCTTGGCCTTGTAGGTCTTGAGACGCTGCACGTTGAGCGACAGCGCCTCCTCAGACCGCGACTTGCGGCGGAAATCGACCGAAATGCCGAGACCGTGCGCCTCCTTGCGGTTCACGCCGGCGGCCTTGAGCTCGTCGAGCGTGAAACCCTTACCGGCGCGCAGGCGGCGGTTGTACTTGACCGTCGGGCAGCGGACCGCCGGGCGCAGGAAACCATCGACCGGGCGGGGAGCGATGCGCGCGGCCTTGGCGGCACGAGTCACGCGACGCGCCTTCTTCTGGCCGGGCTGGTTGAACCACGTCTTGACGCGGATCTGCCAGTTCTTCCGGAAGTGCTGGTTGGGCAGCTGGTTGTTGTGCTTCATCTTGGCAGAATGAAGGTGGCCCCTGCAAAGTCGGGTCGAAAAAAGGTGAGCTTTCGAACCGGCGCGACAAAACGGTCACAAGCGACACGGCAAAGCACCGCGATCGCAGCGAAAAACACCAGCTCAGCAGAGCATGACAGCACGAACGAGAACGATCGATTCGTTTCCGCGAGTCAAAATGTAGCCTCCGCAACGCCAGTGGAACCGCCGGGGACCTTGCCACCACCGCCATTTGGCG
Organism: Allomyces macrogynus ATCC 38327; assembly: GCA_000151295.1. Taxonomy (NCBI): domain Eukaryota; kingdom Fungi; phylum Blastocladiomycota; class Blastocladiomycetes; order Blastocladiales; family Blastocladiaceae; genus Allomyces; species Allomyces macrogynus. Next base: position 189,606 of record GG745377.1, on the reverse strand, counting down.
ATCAAAATGACCACCGCCGTTTCGCCAAGTCGACCGTGACCCGCCAGCACCGCGGTTCCAAGACGGCCCGCGACGGAGATTTTAGCAGAAGTCGTCCAGGAGTGCGCGGCTCCGTCGAATATCGACGATACGGGCGTCCGGAGGCAAATTGTGCGGGCGCGGTGCGGCGTGCGCGACGGTGGTCATCGTCATCCATCCGTTGCGAAATCGTCGCAATCCGGCCAAACTTTCGTTCAGACCGTCGAGAACGATAGCCAGCGGCATAACGGGAGCGTCATGGCGGCGGGGTCGTGGGGACGGCGGTGGCGCGGGTCGTCCTCGTGGTAGTCGCCAGCGAGCGCCGTGTGGGGTTGAAAACGAGCGATTGGCCAGGGACTCGCCGGTCGGTAGTGTTCGTCCGTTCGTGCTGCTACTGGCCATGCTGAAGCTGCTGGTGCTGCTGCTGCTGCGAATCGTGTTGCCGGTCGCAATGGGATTGCGACGTACTTGTCGAGTGAGACGCAACCACAGAAGAGGGAGCAATACAGGTCAGGTTGGCACACTGTTCGCGGCAGACTGGTTGGGCAGGGATCGACCTAGTTGCATTGCATGGATGATGGTTTTGGCAGGTCTGATCACCCCAGTACAAAAACGACTTTGATCACGGTGACTTGCTTCTCTCCAACCTGGCTTCCAACTACCACCTCGCCATGAATTCGCGACTGTGCTGCAAATCACTGTATCCACTCGGATCTGCACCTGTGGTTACGCTCCTCCGCGCGCCCTGCCGGTCATTCATGCTCCTCCTCGCTCACCGTGCTCCAACCACGGCCACCTGGTGGATTGCTATTTTATGTCCTTTGCCGAACGATGAGCGTCCTGGCTGAAAATCCAAAAACTCATGTTGAGCACAGAAGCCAAAACAATTTCACCTCTGACAAACTGACGGTCTTGGACAACGATTTGCTGCGTTGCTGGTTTTATGAAATGGAGAAAGAGCAGGAGGTGCACCCAAGAACTCACGCCCATGTTATCAAAACGACACACACCCAAACGAACAGTTCAAAAGATGAAAGCGAGGGGTTACGGCGCCCGCACGACACCGAGGCACGCATCGACGAGCTTGGCAAACTCCAGGTCGGCCTGCAACGCCTCTAGCAGCATGGCCTCACGCGCAGCGGCCTTGTTGGGGTCGTCGTCGTTGGCCTGGTCAATGCGGGTAATGACGTCGCGGAGCCGCGACGACTGCAGCGCCTCGAGAACCGCATCCGTGTTGGCTATTGGAGACACAGCGCGTGGATCAGCCTTTGGCGACGGACGGAAGCATTCTGGTGGAGAAGCGAGTACGAACCGAGCCGCATCAGCTTGTCCATGGGGATGCGCGCCTGCTGCTCGTCCTCGTCCTCTTCGCTTTCCTCGTTGGCTTCATTATCGTCGTCGTCTCCGTGGTTCTTGGACTTGGTCAGCCCCGGAATGGGCTTTTTCGGTGGCAAGAACGCGCCGAGTGGTCGCGACGGAGCGGCAGCAGCGTCAGGTTGGTCGGCGGGTGCGGGCGCGGCGCACGGCCGGTCACGGTGTGAGCGCAGACAGCCGAGCGAGCATCTATCGTCGCGGCGTTGGTCATCATTGGGTTGCAGCGTGCTGGGTCAAAGGCGAAATTGGGGCGACTCACGTCGGAGCGAGACACGTCGTGCACTTGTACTTGGCGTTGGCGGCCTGGCAGACGGCGCAGGGCCGCGAAAAGACGTTGCCCCTGGCCATTTTTCGTGATGGTTGTTGGTGGTGGAGGTGAAGGACTTGTCGCTGTGGAGCTGTGTGCGGTGGGGCGGTCGACTGTTGTGATGGAGCGGCAGCGTGACTCTCAGAGCAAGCTGTGACTGGAGTGGCATTTCCGAAACCACCCGATGATTGCGCCGTCGATCGTTTTTTTCGCGAGTTGTCAACACACATTTGCATCGGGAGGAACGACCCTGCCGCCCATCGCCAACCACTTCCACCTCCACAACGTCAACGACGAGCCTCCAACCGACCGGCGCGCCTGCAAGACCGCGCGACTCGCTGCATTCGGCCCGCCTGGTCCGTGCCCGACACCGCGTGCCGCCAAGCTGCCGGCTCCTGGACTGCAACTGACCGCGCACCAACAACACTGCCACACCTGCAGACTTAGTGGACAATCAACCAATCTCCTCTCTGTGCACCTCGCCACGATGCTTCGCACCGCCATTGCCTCGCCCCTCGCCGCGCGGTCGCTCGCGCTCCGCTCGGTCACTCCGGGTACGCATGCCCACTGTCAACACGCGATCCTTTGACGTACATGACCTGACCGACACTCCGCATCGCTAGCCATGACTGTCGTGGCCGCGCGCCACTCGTCGTCGGGCTCGCAGCCGCAGGACACGCTGCAGGCCGTCGCGGCCGTCAAGCAGCTGCGTCCCACGTCGCCGCACCTCACCATCTTTGCCCGGTGGCTCCCGATGGTGATGTCGATCTCGCACCGTTTCACGGGCGGTGGTCTGTCGGCGCGTACGTTGATCTCGTGCCCACTCTTCATTGTGGATGAATCAGATCTGCTCACGCGTGCTGTCCCTTTTTCGTTGCTAGTCTTTTACGGTGCCGGTCTGGCCGCGGCCGCTGGTGCCGGCTCGGCTGACTTCGTCCAGGCCGTTGCCGCGCTCCCGGCACCCATCTTCTACGCGGGCAAACTCGCGATTGCGGCGCCGTTTGCCTACCACACGGTCAATGGGATCCGTCACTTGGTATGCTCTGCTGTCCGTGCTTGCTCCCAACGCGCTGAACCTCATCCGTCGCACTCTCCACCCTAGGCCTGGGACAGCGGACGCTTCCTGACCCTCGACGCCGTCTACAAGACGGGTTACGTGACGCTCGGCGCCACGGCGTCGGCACGCTCGCTCTGCTCATGATCTAAAATCGGCCGCACGAGAGGCGCCCCATCAGTGGGTGCATGAGGAACGAGATGGTTGACCGACAGTAGTTGGTGTTTTTTTGGCCGTTGGAATCAGTATTCTTCCCTTACCCCTCAATTCGAGCGTTATTGTTGCCTGCGAGGAGTATCAGCGCGCGTCTCAGCGAAGATCACTTGCGAGCGTCGGCCAGTCGGCCAGGATTCAAGTAAATCGACAGCGGCGGGATGAAGTGCTCGAGTTGTCAGCTCACGCCTCATGGCTCATGGTCGCCTCGAACACAAGTGCTCAAGCTCGTCAGTCGTCACCCCAATCATTTCAATTCTCTATCGTTGCCCCTTTGGCTGCACGCGCACGAGCACCAGTCCCTCCCGCATTTGGACCAACCGCGACTCCTCGCATTACAGCGAGCACCGCTTGCTCACGCCGCTCCCGTGCATCAAGCAGGCCAACCACGGCCACATTCTCGACCACCAACCCGCGACCACCAACCAACCAGCACTGGCCAGCACCACCTCAACCATCCACGATGAAGAAAAAAGTGCTCTTGATGGGCAAGTCCGGTTCCGGCAAAACGTCGATGCGGTCGATCATCTTTTCCAACTACATTGCGCGCGACACGCGGCGGCTCGGCGCGACAAGTACCAAACTTCCAGTTGGCACCAGCGCCATGAACCACACTGTGCTGATGCGCACGTCGCAATGTAGTCGAGGTCGAGCACGCGTCGGTCCGGTTTCTCGGCAACCTCGTGCTCAACCTGTGGGACTGCGGCGGGTGCGTCGTCCTTGGCCCCAACAATCCTGGCCTGCGTGCATGCGACTGATAAGCTGCGCGCACCCGGATGGATAGCCAGCACTCCTTCATGGAAAACTACTTTACCTCGCAGCGCGACCACATTTTCCGCAACGTCGAGGTGCTCATCTACGTGTTCGACGTGGAGTCGCGCGAGATCGACGCCGACATGGAGTACTACCAAATGTGCATCGACGCGATCAAGCAAAACTCGAAGGACGCCAAGGTGTTTTGCCTGATTCACAAGATGGATCTCGTGCACGAGGATTTGCGCGACAGGGTACGGCACGGAATGGATTGTGGCGCGTGTGGTTAGGGGAGCGCGCGCGCTGACCTGGTGGTGTGAATCTAGATTTTCGAGGACCGCGTCGCGCAGATCCAGCACCGGTCGAGTCCGATCCAGACAACCTGTTTCCGCACGTCGATTTGGGATGAGACGCTGTACCAGGTGCGTTGCCAACCACCACCCACGTTCTCCACCACCTCGCCGTCCTCATGACCCTTTTCCAAAACCAGGCATGGTCCTCGATCGTCTACGCGCTGATCCCGAACGTGCGCCTGCTCGAAGCGCACCTCGACAAGTTCTGTTCTGCGGCCGATGCCGACGAAATCATTCTTTTCGAGAAAACCACGTTCCTCGTCATTTCGCACGTGTCGAAATGGACGACCGAGGACGGCAGCGCCGTCGCAGCGCCGCTCGACTCGCACCGGTTCGAAAAGATCAGCAACATCATCAAGCAGTTCAAGATCTCGTGCATGAAGGCGCACGCGCAGTTCCAGGCCATGGAAATTCGCAACGGCCGCGTGTCGGTCTACTTGGATATGTTGACGGCGAATACGTACCTGATGATGGTCGTCTCGGATCCGGATATTCGTACGTCTACTTCCGCAGTCGGGTTGGCCGCCGGTGGGACGCGGTTCGGACTGACTGACCGGTGGACAATGCTCTCCAGAGTCGCGCGCGGCGCTCGCCAATATTGCAGCAGCGCGGCGGCACTTCGAGAGGCTCGAAGAGAGCAACATTCGGTAAGCGTTGCTGTCGAGCGGGGCAAGGGGGGACCGCGCTATTTCCGCACCGCCAGAGCGGCGGCGTGGTCGGGTGAAGAGGGCCGAGCAACGGCGCGTCGGCGTGTAATAAGAACCAGACAGTTTTGTGCTTTCCTCTTGGAGCCTGCGCGCGCGGGCTTGCGTCGGTCAGCACCATGGACTCGGGCTGCTCGCATCGGACAGGACTGCCCCATCACGGCACGGTCGACCGCCCATCAACTCGCGCCAAAAAGAAGAAGAAGAAGAACGAGCGGATCGTGACTATCTCGTCGTCTCCAGGGTCGCGTCCATGGTTCGGATCCTGGTCAGGAAAAATCTCCCCGACGATCCACTTGGTCTGATCGTTGGGCATGGCTGACGTGACCTTCTTTTGCTTGCGGTTCTCGTGCGAAAGGCCCGCGCTGTTCTCATTTTTCCAGCGCGTCTTTGCATGGGTGCGCGCCAAGCCCTGCTGTCATCACCCGTCTCCACTTCTTGCTCAGGGCCGAGCCCCATATTCCCTGCCCGCGCCGTCCTTTCTCCTTCTTTCGCTCTCTCCACGCTCCCAATCCACGCTGCAGGTCGCTGCAAGTCGCTGCCGACCCCGGGCCCCACCTTTTTGCACGCATCGTCCCCCGTGAGGCCGACCAGCGCGAGCACCAGCAACGTCCCCGTACTCTGCCCGACCCTGCCGCCACCAGCCCGTCACGATGAAGAACCCGTTACCGCAAAACCTCGGTGCCGAGTGCCGCAAGTGCGCCAAGATCCTCAACCAGTTTATCAAGCCGGGCATCTCGGGTGCGTGAGGCGCGTCGCGCGCGTCCCCGACACGTTCGTTCGCTGGGTGCGGTGGACTGACACGAACCGGTGCACGCACGGCGTGCTGATAGGCAAGGGCATGCCGACCGACCAGTTCATCCCATGGGACATCTTGCACAAGGCGCGCGGTATCGCGATTCTGACCGTCGTTAAGGCCGGGTTCATGTGGGCCGGGAAAGCCGGGTCCGGGCTCGTCATTGCGCGCCTGCCCGACGGTGGGTGGTCTGCTCCCTCGGCCATTGGCACCGCGGGCATGTCGTTTGGCGGCCAAATCGGGGCCGAAGTGACGGACTTCGTGATCGTGCTCAACACCGAGGCCGCCGTCAAGGCCTTCTCGCACGGCGGTAACGTGACGCTCGGCGGCGGCCTGTCGGTGGCTGCCGGGCCGTACGGCCGCACGGCGGAGGCGTCGGCGACGGCCAAGAACATGGCGGCCGTCTACTCGTACTCCAAGTCCAAGGGCCTGTTTGCGGGGATCTCGATTGAAGGGTCGGTGATTCTGGAGCGCAAGGACGCGAACGAAAAGTTTTACGGGCGGCCTGTCAAGGCCAAGGAACTGTTGTCCGGGACCGTGCCCGCACCGGCGCTCGCGAACGACCTCTACGCGGCGCTCGACCTCGCGACGACCGTGCCGTCCAGCGCCGAGCCGTCGATCGCGGGCGAGACCACGTCGGTCACGTCTCTCCCGACGCCCATTTCGACGCCCGCGACCAAGCCGCTGGCTGGCCCGCCGCCCGCGGGTGTGACCATTTCCGGGTCGGGTGTCCCGACTCTGTCGGGTACGGGCGTGCCGACGCTCTCCAGCGCGTCGCCCGCGCACTCGGCCATCGACCACCGCCCATCGCTCGCGTCGGTCGCGTCGCCCGCCGTTTCGGCCATTGACACGACGGCAAACAAGCGGCCATCGATGATCGTCGCGTCGCAATCGTCCATCTCGTCGCGGCCGTCGTCGTCGATCGTCGTCCCGCCGGCCGCCGTGGGGGTCTCACCCGCGACCCCGCCCACCGTCGCGCCGCGCCCGGAAACTGCTGTTGCCCTGGTACGTCTGCCTTCCCCACCCTCCAACCGCATTCCATCTCCAACCCACCCCGATTCTCGCCGATAGTTCGACTTCGAAGCGCAACAGGAGGGCGACTTGGGCTTCCGCAAGGGCGACATGATCACGGTCCTGAAGCGTGGCACGACGCAGGACGAGTGGTGGTTTGGCCGGTGCCAAGGGCGCGAGGGTAGTTTCCCGGCCAACTACTGCTCGCTGTCGGGCACGAACGCGCGCACGCGCGGGTCGCTCGCGTCGAGCATGTCGTTCCACTAACCGGCTGCGCGCGCGTGCCGTGCGCGTGGGGAGGGCTGTGGTGGTGGGTGGCCGCTGTGTTCTGTATGTACGTATCATTTTGCGGGGCGCGCCATGCTTCGCTGCGCGGTCAGGTGCGCCGCCGTTTGGCTCTGCTCTTTTGGTCGCGGCGCCCGTGTGGAGGGGACGGCCAGCACGTCCCTGCCGTCAACTGCGTGGATGAGTTTTGTTGGAACAACATGGATTGGTGCAATACCCGGCTGGCAACGTTCTCCACCCGACCAGCAGCGCTCTCCACCCGACGTGCATCGGGTCAGGCTGCACGCGAAGCGACGCAGGTCAAAAACTTGCATGGCCAAAACGTTTATTGGTAACACCGACGCAACCATCGTCACCGGGACGAGCGCAAAACGAGGTTTCAAAGAGAAAGTGATAAATACATGGAGATGGCCGGCCGCTCGTCGCCGCCCTGGGCGAACCGAGCCGGACCGTGACACAAGAAAGACACGACCAAACGATTAATGAGAAAAAAACGCAAAACACGACGGGTTCACACAGGCCTTGCTTGCTCGACGGCGCCCGAACCCGGGACGACGTCGTCTTCCCGCACAGATCTACAAGCGGCGCGCGGCGTTGCGGCGCCAGCTCCACTTCCACTCGACAGGTGACTCGACAGTTCAGTACGGGCACTCCTCACTCATCGTCACCGTCGGCACCACCCCCTCGGCCTCGGCCGCCCACGCCACATTCTGCGTGCGCGCGGCGCGGCTCCACCCGACCAAATCGTTCGCCCACGCGGGCGTCGGCGGCGCCAGCCATTCGCGGTCGCAGCCCATGACGCGTGCCAATTTCCGGGCATCCACCATCCGGCCGCCCGTGCGCGGCGGTTCCTCGTCAACGGCCATCGGCGTCGCTTGCGTCGGGTCGTACTGGTGCACGGTCATCGAGATCTCCGGGGTCGTGGGGACGGGACGGTGCCGTTTGGGCGCCGGGTGGTCGTTGTGCGTCGTGGGCGGGGTCCAAATGGCCGCAGTGGGGGAGTGCGCGACGGGCGCGTCGCGCGTGTCGGCCTTGCGCTTGCCGGGACGCGCGAGACGCATCGCGCCGGCGCCGGGGACGGCGGCGGGATGGGTCGGGAACGACGGGGTCGGCCACGAGTTGGTCGGCGCGGCCTGGGCCACGGTGAAGAACGGGTAGGGCGACGGCGACGGCGTGGGGGCGGCAAAGTACATGGTGCTGGCGGAGGCGGTGGGCGCGAGGATCACGAGCGAGTCGGGCGAAGAGGCGGGCGAGCGGAGGTGGCGACGGGGACAGTGATCCGGCGCGGCAGGGACAAGTCGACGGCGAGGGGAGCCGGGGAGAGAGAGAGCGAACGGCGAGCAATCGCGCTGGAAACCGGCGCGGGGCAAGCGCTGAACCGCAGCCGAGAGACTCCCGCGAGGCAGGATCAGGGTTGGGCGAAATGTCGACCACCGGTTTATATCGAAAAGCGTCTTGAGATCTGACACCGGGTCAAAAACCTAATCTAAAACCTCACTCGGTGCCAGCGTCTTGGCGCAGGGGAAGCGCGCAGGGCTCATAACCCTGAGGTCGCAGGATCGAAACCTGCAGACGCTATTGTTTTTGCAATTTGGCGATCTTCATATTTGTTTTGCCGCGGCCGGCATCCATCCTCATCTGGCACGTGCGCGATGCGGCCGAGAGGACCCTGTTTCATTTTGTATGTACATTTCGGCCTTTGACAGCCAAGGTCCTCAACGGAAGGGATAAATGTGTCACTCTCGACAGGCCTGGCAAGGAGCGTTTTTGTCGCGACGGCACTGGGACCTTCTCGTGCCAGTCAAAGCATGCGCTCGTCTCCTTCATTCGACATCGCTTCAAGTCGCGCGCGCTCAGTCTGCTCTCTCTCTCCATACCTAAACCCCCCCGCCCATCTCCGCGCCTATCACACCCACCTCCCCCAGCTCATCCACCAACGCCCCCAAACTGAGTCCCTTCAACACTGCCAAATCCGCTTTGTTTCGCACCGTCAACCGCAACGCTGCCGCACGGCCCGCCATCACCCCACCCGCGCTCCCTCCCACCGTACCCGTCGCGCAGCGTGGCGGCGGCGACGGAAGCACAGGTTTGTCCACGGCCTCGACCACAGCTGCCGCGGCCGCTGTGGCCGAAGCGGACGCGGACGCGATCCGTGCCGCCGGGTCCTCGACGAGATCGACGGACGTGCCGAGTTCGGGGGCCGGGCGGCCGCGGCCGCGCCGGGTGCGTTGGCGTTGCGAGAGGTCGACGCGACTAGACCCAAAAGTGAGTGAGCAACATGATCCATGGCGTGATGCGGGGAGAAGAGGCGGGGACGTACGCTTGCGTCGCGGCCTGCATGATTTCCTTCGACTGCTCGAGGACGCGGTGCGTCTGATCGCGCGCGGTGGGCATCGCCTGGGCGAGAAGCGGGCTACGCGCGTGGATCACGGACCGCAGCGAGAACGTATCCCAACATCCCCCCACACCACCACCATCAGTTCCAATCCGTCGCACGCGACTAGACCAAGACGGGTACCGCGCACTATGCGCCGCCTCCAGTTCCCGCCGCGCCTCTCGCTCCCGCTGCTTCCCGTCCTCGATCCGCTTCCGCTCCACCGTCCATCACCTCATGCTGCGTGCGCACTTTCGGCTTCCCACCCCCTCCCACCGCACCCACCGCCGCAATCGCGACCGGCAACCCCACCGCCATCGCCGCGGACGGCGCCGCAACCGCCGACGCCAGATGCGCCATTGACGCGCCGAGCCCATCCAGCGCCATCGCGACCGCCGCGGCCCCACCGCCTGTCGCCGCTGTCGATTGCGCACGTAACACGCGGTGGCCCATCGCGACGGTCGCAATACTCGCGCGTCGTTCCTCGCCGGGCGCCGCGCGCGACGCCGACCGCGCAGCGGTTGCGGGAGCTGGCTGTGCTGCCGCTGCCGCGGAGCCGCAGGAATGCTGGGGACGCCGGGGGCGAGTCGGCGAGCGGGCTCAAGCCGGCGAAACTGATACTCTGCCGCCGCGTACTGCCAGGGTCGGTCGGGGAGACGTCGGCCGACCCGAGCGTCGTTGTGGAGAAGAGCGGCATGGTCGAGGTGAGACGTGGGGGCAGATCGGGTGAGTATTAGATCCGACACGGAGATGAGGTGGAGAGCAGGTACCCCCGGAAAGTACTTGACAGTGCGGGGTCCCGGGGAGAGGCGAGCCGCAGCGGCAGCGGCAGCATCCGTATCCTAACGACACGGTGCAGAAACCACATACCAAGTGCTCACTTGCGACGCCGTCACAGCCGTCCACGGCGCGGTTGGCGCGAATCCCGGCGGGCGCATGAGCTTTGAGGGCCCGAATCCCGGCGACGGAACCGCTGCCGCAATCGAAATTCCCTTCTTCCCAACGGGCCCAGGACCGGCAGTCGTGCCACGGCGCGCATCAGCAGCGGGGGCGACCTGGAACGGCGGGAACCGCGCTTCGCCGAGCGTGACCTGCAGCAGAAACGACGCCGTGCGCGGTAACACGCACGGGTCTGACGGCAGCGGTGGCGGCGGGGCGATGCGCAGAGTTGGCGACGTCGATGCAATCGGGTCGGCGAGCTTGATCGTCGTGGTCTTGTCGGCCGTCTGCAGCTGCGACTCGACGGCGGTCAGAATGCGGTCGAGTTCGAGCGCTGACGCGGTGGGGGACGAGGCCAGGTTGGCGCGCGACCGCGCGCGCAGTTTCTGGTGCGCTGCTGGTGTCGCCGAGGCCGCGGCAAAGTCGGACGCGAAGGCGAGCGCAAGTGCTGACACTGATTTGCGTAGCTGGGCCGGGGGCAGGGCCGTCGGACGCGGCAAGTGACGAGAGCGAGTGGGCGGCCGACACGGCGCGTGGGCGGCTGAGCGCGAGAGTGAAGGTGGGCGCCGTGCTCGTCGCCGTGAGCGGATCCGACGTGGGGGACGCCGGCGCAGCGGCATTCGTGGCCAGGCCGAGTGCGGCGAGGCTGGCTGCCATCATCGTCGGGATCAGGCTGCGCGCTTGATGACGATTTCTCGTGCGGGCTGGTTTTGGCCAGGAGACGCGCCCCACGCGCCGTCGTAAAGGCACGCCGACGGGTGCGGCAGGCCGCCTGCTGCCCCTGTCGAGTGCACGTGCACCAAGGGCAGCCTCCGCTTTCACCGCAAAAGAGCACCCGGGCGGCCACGAGCTGGGCTGGCACGGGGGAACTGCGAGACACGTCTCGCGCTTCCACCTCCTGTCCGCTCTGGCCGCAGCCGCGATCAACGACGCACCGCCCAAAATGGCCTCGGCACGCCGCGCGTCACCGCCCGCAAACCACTCCAGTGCCGCATCCACCAACCAGAATGCAGCCAACACCGACGAGTACCTGACTGGTGCGGTCCCAGCCAGTTCAGCCATCGCTGCATGTTCAGTCGGCCCTGACCCAGCAACGACCATGCAATGAACAGCCCTCGCCACGGCCGAGCAGCTCGTCGAGGACATTGCTGCGGCCCAACGCCTGCTCGCCGACCTCGACCGCCAGCGCACCGCCAACCGCGAGGCCCTGACGCACTTGCGCAAGGCCAGCACGCCCAAGACCAAGGGCTGGATGGACTTGGGTGGCATGCTCGTGCGTCTCGAGACACCACAGATCATCCAGAGGTTATTGAAGGGTACCGGTCCGTCTTGACGGTCTGCCTGTTCACCTCGTTCTGACGGGAATGTGCTTGCCGTCAGACCAAGAGACCATCGACGAAGAGAGCACCAAGGCGCGCAACACCATTCAGGCCAAGTTTAGGGCCCTCGAACAGCTGCAGCAGAGCAATGCCGAGCGCGCGCGCCAGTTTGAGCTGCGCGCGAGCCAGTCGTAGCCGTCCTTGTAGATCTGTGACCAACAATCATCAATTGTCGCTGGCTTCTGGCCTTTTCTGGAAACAGTTGTTCCCCCCTTTCACCAAGTCTGCAAAAGCGGTTGTGCCCTGCAAGAAACAGATTCCTTAATTAATGTGTTTGCAGAACTCATGAGCTCTCACATTTTCTTATTGTCTCTGCAACCTCTGATTCGTCTGCCCGTCCTCTCCGTTCACATCCTGACCCACTGCACTTTCTCGACTTGAACGCCGACTCGAGCGCCGACTGGAGCGCCCACTTGCCGACAATCTGCGACAAAACGAGCCGGATTGTGTTCGTTGGCTGAGAACACGACCCGGCGGCCTGCGTTGACGCTGTTGCGCGTCTCCACGACCTGTCACGACCACTGCGACCATTCCATCGCCACGACACGTCTTCGCCAGCATCCGACAGCTGTGCCTGTCGTCGTCGTCTTCGTCGTCGTCAATCGGCCAAAAACCGAGGGTCACCACCAAACTGCTGGTCGGTCGTCTGTCGCGCTCGACTTTGATCTGCCGTGCCCGTGCCCAGTCGTCAACCCCCACCTGCCACCATTCCGGTCTCGACACTGCTCAACCCGGCCCTCTCCACGGCCTCGCGCCCGGCCAGCGCGCGCCTCGCCGCCGCTGTGGACCTCTGGCTCAAATCGCTCTCCACGCTCCCGCTCTGGCTGCGGTCCCTCCTGCGCCTCCTCGCCTCGGCCCTGTTTGCGCTGCTCGCCGTCGCCATGGACTCGGCGCATTCCGCGCGCAATACTGCGGCAGCCTACGCTGCGGCCTACCCGAACCTCGCGACCGCATTGGGGGTGGGGGCGGTCGTGGGGGTTGTGGCGTTGGGGGTGGCCAAGCGGAATAACACGCTGTGGACGCGGTTCAATACGGCCGGCGAGATCCCGCTGCGCGCGCCGGCGAAGGGGACCACGAGCAAGCCGTTGAGGTTGCGCGGGTACGCCGTGTCGGTCGGCGACAGCGATGGGTTCCGGTACGGACGTTCTTGCACCCACGACGACGACGCGGTCGCGTCGCTGACCATTGCCCTCCTCCCCTCGGCAGGTTCTATCACACGCCGACCCTGCGCCCATTCACCCCGTCGCAACTGCCCGGCCGCCTGCGCAACAAAGACGTGACCATTTCCGTGCGTCTCGCAGGAATCGACTGCCCCGAAGCCGCGCACTTCGGGATGACCGCACAGCCCTTCTCGTACGAGGCCATGGCGTATACCGTCTCGCGACTCATGCCCGGCGCCACCGTGCGTCCCGGTGCGGCCAAGTTTGCGCGCGGCACGTTTTCCACGGCCGTGTCCCAGATCGACGATAACCAGTCGCGCCGGTCGCCGACGGTCGGTGGCGTCGCTGGTTACGTGCAGATTGACGTGTTTCGCCGCGACCAGTACGATCGCGCCGTCGCGATGGTCTGGTACAGACCGTACCCGGTCTGGATGCCGTGGTATTGGCGGAACCTGTCGGTGGATTTGTTGCGGGAGGGGCTCGCGGTCGTGTACCGGCAGGCCGGCGCGGAATATGGCGGGATGAAGGAGGCGTTTGAGAACGAGGAGGCCAAGGCAAAGTACGTTGGGCGGATGCATGTCGTGCGTCGTGCTGGGATGCGACCAGGTGGAGAAGACTGACGAAATGATTCTTACTTGCATAGACGCGTGCGTCGCGGCCTCTGGTCGAAACCGCATCTCGCGTCGCCCGCCGAGCACAAGAAGGCGCACCGCGACGTGGCCGGCAGCTGACAACGAGTCCGTGGATTCGCAAATACAAAACAACACGACTGTATTTATTCGTGCAATAAGATTGCCGTTTTTGCTCTCCACCTTTCTATCAGCGATTCGCCTTTCTACACCGCGACCAAAAGCGGCGACCCGGTCAGCTCCGTCGAACACTTGGCGCCCTCCGGGACCTGCATGTCCATGAACACTCCGCGCACGCACTGGCCCATCAACGTGCCGTTGCCCGCACACCGCCAGGTGCCGTCGACGCACTTGGCCCCGCCGTCGGTCGGCGTGGGCTTTGATGGCGTGGTTGTCGTGGTCGGCTTGGGCACGCGCGTCGAACGCGTCGAGGACGTGCTCGTCGTGGGTTTGGGCGCCGCCGTGGTCGTGGGCTCCGGCGCGGCAGTGGTCGTGGGCTTGGGCGCGGCCGTCGTGGTCGTGATCGTCGGCTTCGGCGCAGCCGTACTCGTTGTCGCAACCGCCGTACTCGTCGGCGGATCCTTCTGGTCCTTGCCCGGCTTTTTGGTCGTCGTCGTCGGCGGCGGCGTGACCGCGCCGTTCCCGCGCACCGTGATCACGCGCCGCTTCTCAAACACCTCGCGCATATCGTAGCTGTTCCCGGGGAACTCGGGGAACCGCAGCGGGAACCCGGGCAAGTTCGCGACGAGCAGTTCTGGGCCCGTCAGTGCCGCGGTCGTGTCGGGGTTCTCAATGACCAGGTCGGTGCAGGCCATGTAATACTCGCTATCCGCGGTCGCGCACTCGTCAGTCACATTCTCCACGCGGCCGTTTCGAACGACAAGTGGGATACGCACCGGTTGCCCACCGCATTAATCCACGTCCACGCAAATGCCGCCGTCCCCGCGGGCGCCGATTTCGGAATCGGCACGTCGACCGAGTACGGGTTCGCGTACCGCATGCAGTCGCGAATCACCGTTTCCACGACCACCCAGGTTTTTTCGCCGTCGTAGCTCAGCGCAAACTGGCAGTGGCCGCCATTGTGCGGCGCGTCGCCGCCAATCGTGACGGGGATCGACGTCCCGGCACGGACCGTGCGCACGGGCTTTTGCGCGCGGTAGCCCTTGCACGGGAAGGTGCCGAGGGGCGAGGTGTCGTCGTAGTCGATCTGGCCGCTGGGGCCCGGGTTGCGGTGGGAGTGCCGCGGCGGCGGGTCTGGTGGTGGGGGCCGGCGTGAGCCGACCGAGCGGGTGGACAAGAGCGGGCACGGTGGAGAAGAGTGGAAAGAGCGTACCGCGCATAACCATGTGCCCGTGCGCCGACGAGACGGCGAGGAGCGCGACGAGGAGGAGCAGCGAGAGGGTCGAAGTGGAGGTCATGGTAGTGATCTCAGTCGACGTGCGCTTCGTGCTATGTCGATGCGGATCCAATGCGGGGACGACGCGTGGTATTTATATTGTTCATGGTGGACCGCGACTTCTCCACCATTGCGCGACGGCTGGGACCGGCTCCTTGCGCGCCGTGGATGGGTGGTCGGTTGGGTTGGTCGGTCATGCACGGCGTGGACGTGCTCCGCGATCATGCTGGAGAGCGTGAACTTGAGTCCGGGCCGACCTGAACGGCGTGGAGCGATGCACCGGATCCATTCATGGTCGGGGCGCGTCGTCAGGGGAACTGGCGTCGTGTCGCCGGTTGAGCGACCAGCGCGCGGTCGGTCGGTAGGTCAAGCAATGAGGACGCGCGCTCCATGATCGTGGTGGAGAGCGTGAACCTGACCCCGGGCCGACTTGGGCGACGTCGAGCAATGCACCGGATCCAATCGTCGTGGTCGTCGGTCAAGCAGACATGCGCGTTCGGGCCATTCAGTGCTCGACGCGTGCCCCCCGCACCGAGTCGCAGTGGGGTTCGTGCAGGGACCGAACTGTTCGAGAATAGCGCATCGGTGCATTGTTTTTTTGTGGTGTCGGGGGGGGGGGGGGGGGG
>GG745377.1:132738-166620 GCA_000151295.1 Allomyces macrogynus ATCC 38327 | reverse complement strand
ACTCTTGCCGTGCTCACTGAATGTGATTGACTTAGCAACTACCCGAAGTCGCGCGTCGCGCACGACGACGAGAACCGCGCCTACGGCGTCATGGGCCAGGTCGAGCTGCTCAACAACGCGACCGTTGCCGACCAGCCCGTGGCCAGCTTCGACTGGTCGCCCGACAAGCAGGGGCTGTGCGCGTTCACGGCGTTTGACCAGACGGTGCGCGTGGGGATCGTGACGCGGCTCAACCAGTACTAGCGCCGCGCGCACGCGGGGATCGGGGGCGACTGACATGATTGGATTTTGGCGGCGGCGATTGAGACTGGTGGGTGGCGAAGGTTGTGCGCGCATTTGTCGAAGTACATGCACCATTGTCAAGATCTGGCCGGATCACGTCCAACAAACCAGCACACAGCCTGCTTAAGTATATCACCGGACTGAGCGCGACACCCGTTCCAGTGCACCGCCGTGCCGGTTTCGGCGCAAGACCAGATCCATCGCGGCGCCCTCCCCCGCCCAAGTCCTGTCCCAGAGCAAGTCCTGTTCCAGAGCAAGACCTGTTCCAGAGCAAGACCTGTTCCAGAACAAATCCTGTTCCAGCCCGACTATGAAGCCACACCACCACCACGAACCGGAAGCGCAGCTCCAGTTTTGGCGTTGCTCAGATAATCCGACCGAAACCCACCGTCGCTCGAGATCTTGGCACGTGTGCGACTCCACCCGCGCGAAACCATCTCGCACCGCGCCGCCACCATCCGAGCCGTGCCACAGGCCGTGCCACCAGAATGCTCGACGATGCGCTGCATTGCCTATAAATTCCGCGGCGCCACGACCAACGGCGGCGCTCGGAACTTCTCCACCGCGTCTCGTCCCGCCATCGACGGCCACTCTCGCGCTTTTCGGCCCGCTCCTTGACCCGCCCCAACAACGCCGACTCAGATGTTTGCGATCCCTGCACGCCGACTCGCCCACCAACCCTCGATTCTTTTCCAACACTTCGCCGTTCGTGCACCTGGATCGCGCTCGCCAGTCGCGCAGAGTTTCCGCGCCACGCTTGCAGCCGGGTTCGCGACCAAACAGCGCGACGCGGCCGAGACCATCTACGAACAGGCGCGCGCTCGCACGCAAGGGCAAAACCATTATTTCCGTCGACGGGTCGTGGCGCGACAAGACCGTTCCCGCATCAGCGTCCGGTCTGCGTGTTTCGCCATTATTGTTCAATCTGTGATGATCATACGTCCTGACGAGTCGATCTCTGCCCAGGGGCCTCCACGTCGTTGGTCAAGAGCACCGGTCCGTGGACGTGTTACGCGTCGGGTACGTGAGGGGGGGAGCCATCGCCAACAACCGCGTTTGAACGCTGCTAGAGACGCGTCGGTGCGGCTCCAACTTCCGCCCAAGCAATCGGGCCACCCGTCGTGGTCGTACAAGAGCCAGTACGCCGAGTTCCAGGTTCGTCACTTCCTTGCCAACACCCTCCCGGCAACACACGCCCTCCCACTGACCATCAACGCCATCAACCAGGCCATCAAGCATGCAGTCGCATCGATCTGCCCGACCGACAAGGACGTGACGTCGAAATGGATTCGAAAATGAATTACGACGCGCTCACATCCAAGGCCGACTTCAAGCTGCGCGGCAATCTGACTAAGCCGGGTCGTGAACAGTTTGAGACCGACGTGAATTCGCTTGCGCAAGGAAGTTCGCGACCGCAATGTGAAAATCGCGAAAGTCACGTCGAAAAAGGATATTGGGAACCGGAAGGCGCACGATTTGGCGGCTTAGGCGCACCCCAAGGGCAAGAGCGTCAAGGGCGGCAAGGGCGACAAGGGCGGCGAGTAGGGAGGCGGCGTCAGTTGGGTGGATGAGGGAAGTTGGATGTAAAGAATGGGGATTGGGGACGTGGGGAGGCTGGGAATCGCAGCAATAAATTTGCATGTTTTGTTGGCAAGTATGCAGAACTGATTGGCGCAGAGAGGAACTGCATTGACAGCTGGAATCATGCGGTCCGGTCGTGAACGTGTCTGTGCAGATCGAGCGACACAACAGCCATGATAAACGGCCAGATGCGAGCGGGATCTGTCGAGTGGGGAAGTTTTGAAAGGCGTCAGAGAAGACGTGGGCCACGGCTAAAGGAGCTTACAGTTGGCAATCAACGTTTGACGAGTTGACAGAGGTTGCGCGGAATGAAATCCAAACCACAATAATGAGTTCGATCATATTCTATGCCGACATGGCCAAAATCGCCGAAAAGGGCTGAACGTATAAAGCACGGGCTAAAGCACGGGCAAGGAGGGGGATACGGCCAACGCAACCACAAATCAAATAAAGCGGTTCAAAGCCTACCGCGACCCGTTGCGGGGCGCAATTTCCGAGTCGTAACCCAACAGCGACGCCTGGCTCGCGGCATTAGGCAAGTGTGGGTCCGGCATCATCGACGTGCAAAACTTGCACTTGATGGCCTTAACGGGGATCTTTTCGCAGCAGAACGGGCACTTCTTAGTCGAGTCCTTTGCCCGGTAGACCTGCTGGAACAGCTTGATGAACAGGAACATGGCGAGGCCAATGATCAGGAACTGGATGAGTTGCTGGACAAAACTGCCCCAGTTGAGGGCTATGGAAGATGCGACGGTGGTCAGACGAGAGCATCAAATTGCGAGCGCGATGAATAAACGACACGTACTGATGGCACCATCGGCCGTCGCGTCGGCACGGCTCACATATGACTTGTTCGTACTGTGGCCTTGCTTCAATACGGCAAACTTTTCCACAAACGTCAGACCCTCGTTGCCGCCCGCAAGTGCTATATGGGTGGAGAAATGGCTCGTCAGTGAACTGGTCCCTGCCGCAATGTGCCATGAGCGTTTGGCCGTCCGTACCAAGAACAGGCGTGAAAATATCATCGACAAGACTTTTGACGACGGCCGAAAAGGCCGTGCCAACGACTAGACCGACAGCAAGGTCGACCACGTTGCCGCGGCTGATAAAGTCGCGGAAGGCCTTGAGAATGCCTGGATAATGGACGAAACAAGGGTCGTCAGCGCCATGGCCTTGATTTCATGCTGGTCAACGAAATCATCGTTCATCAACTCACCGACACTCTGTTTGCCGGCCTTCTTGGCATTTTCGGCCGCAACGTGGCGGGCGTTCTTGAGCTCCTCGGCGGTGTGCATCGTGACGAGCTAGAAGCTGAGCGGGACTTGTCGGGGGTGTGCGAGCCAAGTCGACGCAAGTGCAGCAAGTTGGATTTGTGGATTGCCGTTTTCGCAGTGGTATCGGTATACAGCTGTTGCAGTCGAGAGCGAGAGCAAAGTCTCCAAAGGATTGGAGGGAAAATGGGTTGGACTGCAGTCCGGCATCAGAAAATTACCTCTGGGCGCGTCAACGGTCGGCCGAGGCAAAGCAATTGTGAGGAACAGGCGATGCATGGTCGTTTCGCCACAAAAAATACGCCACCAGCCAAGTCCGGGACCGCACAACATCAAAGCGTCTGTCGAAGAGCGCATATCGAAGGACACCCACAAAATAAATCCGCACGACAGGGATAAACGGGCACGCGCGCTACACCCGGCAACACAACAAGAGCAACAATGATCGAAATCATATTTTACTTGCCCGCCAAATGATTTGGCGAGTTGTGGAACAGCGACTTCCACATAAACGCCTCGGACAGGAGCAACTCCGTCTCCTTGTCGCCCCACTCGGCCGTTGGCGGTGACTGCAGAAAGAGCATGATATCCTACAACACGACAATCGACGTCAGTTGCCAGCAACTCTCCACCCGAAGCCAAACCACAATCGCGACGCACGACGTACCGGGAACGACATTGCCCTGAGCTCCTTGGACCACTTGACAAGGAATGCGGCGCACACGTACACGTGGAAGTCATTCAAGTCGCCGTCCTCGGACAAGTACGTGTCCCACATGCGGATCGTGATTGGGTGCTTGACCTCGCGCATCAGCAGGCAGTTCATCCACCGGAACGCAAACTGGATAAACTCGATGCCTTCTTGCGCGAGGTGCGCGGCCAAGGGCGCGTCGATGCGGCCGACGAGGTCCTTGAGTCGCGCGACCTGCTTTTGGATACCGGGTTGCGCAAAGGTGTAGTTGTCCTGGCAGGTGGAGAAGATCGATTGCGGTCAGCATATGCAATCGTGATTGAGAGACGGTGTCAAGCAAGGTATACGAACCTGGATCCCGTCGATCAGCTTGGTTAGGCACCAGAACGCGTCGGCCTCGGCATTGGCCAGCGTGTCCTCGCCCAAGGTATCGACGTTGGTATACTTGGCGTCTACCGATCTCACGAACTCCATCAGTTTCAGCACCACCCAGCGGCCCCTCATCGACACGCCAACGTACCCAAATGCGGTCCCAAAAACACCGACACAAACGGGGTCAATAGGTCATTGATCCCCTGCACGTACCCGGACGCCGGGTGACGAATCGCCCAGCAGTACAAGACGCGCTCGAGCGCGCGCTGAATGCGCTCGTGGCCGTAGAGCGGGCTCGGCAGCGTGCGCAGCACGTCAATGTGAATCTGGTGCATGAGCGCCTTGTCGGCCGGCTCCTCGGTGCCAAAGTTTTGCTGCACCGTGTCGGCATACTCCTTGCGCTTGCGCACAAGCGTCGCATCGCGCCGGTCAGCGGTCGGTGGCAGGTAGCCCATGAGCAATTGCCAGCACAGCGCGCGGAACTCGGGCGGGATGCCGGCCCAGCACAGCTTTTTCAGGTTGGCTACAAAAGTGAGCGAATCAGTGAGTTCTGTTTTCCGATCAATGCATCGTGGCGCACAACACGTACCCATATCCACGGTCGGCGCCTCGAGTACCGCCCTAACCTTGTTCCTGCGCTGGTCCATGGCAGTTGGTGCCGGTGCCGGCGTCGGCGGCGCCGAATCGAGCGCGGCCGTACTCGGAGGTGGTGGTCCCGCAGCCGTCTTGATCGACGTGGACGATGGTGACAAGGACATGCCCATAGACGGCGTCGACATGGGCGCGTCAGCCCCGGACGGCTGCCGCGACCGGCGCGGGCGCGAGTCCGCGTCGCCCCACGCGTCGGACATTTCCGTGACGAATTCGTCGCGCGAGTGGATGGCGCGGCGGTCGGGTTTAGGACTGGCGTTGGGTGAGCCGGTCGCGCTTGAGCCGGCGATGCTAGAATGGCGACGAAGTCACGACGGTCAACTGCAAGCGATAGTACGGGAACGTCAATGGGGCAAAGAGCGTACTGCTTGAGCGGATGACTTCCAAACGTGTGCTGCGCGCCAATGACAATACTGGGCGAATGCTTGCTCTGCGCGGGCCGGATACTACACGACGCGAGATGCAAGCGCACAGTTCAGAACGCGTACTCACTCGACGAGCGTGTGCGAATTGGTGTAGTATAGCGGTAAAATGGAGAGTCCGTCGACGGCACACCTCCCAGGGACTCGAGATACCTGCCGCTTCCAGAACGACTTGGACTCGGCGGACGCGTTCAGGCCGCCAGGACCCGAGCCGACGGCAGGCGCTGGTGCAGGTGTGGGTGCGGGTGCGGGTGCCGGCGCCGGTGCGGGGTCGACAGCTGGTGGAGGTGCGGCAGCCGCGGCCAGCGCGGGCTGTGATGTGAATTGCGTCGCGATCCTGGTGGTGCGAGCAGCGCTCTGGCGTCAATTCGATTCACGACGACGGTGTTGACCAATCCTGGGCGAATTCGCGTACGTGAGCGCCGGCAACGGAGGCCCGCTACTCCTAGACGCGCTTGACGCGCCATTCCCGTGCGCAGATGCCGGTGATGATTGGTGTGCGTGCTCGCTTGCTGGCGGCGCTGTACAGTCCGCGTTGGACGAGAATCGATGTTCACCATCGTCAGCACAACATGTCCATCAACATAGGATCGAAGAGATCATGCATTCCACCTGCTGATGGCCTACTTTCTTGTCCAGGCGCGCCCGCGACGTGATCTTCGACAGCTGGAGCTGGAGCGGCGCCTGACGGCTGTTCGGTCGGCATGGTCAACGAGGATCGGGTACTGGCGCGTGATGCTGGTCGATTGCAATCTGCTGCTTCAACTTGACGGCGTGGAATCGGTGCTGAGGGTCATAAAATGAATGGAATGGATGCCAAGTCGACGAGACTGTGGCGGGCTTTGGCGTGGATGGGCCAAAGGGAGTTGACACGTGAGGGCGTCGGTTGCTCTCTCGCTTCGCAGGCCAACCGCTCAGCTGCGCTCACATGAGCTCCGCGCGTGTGCCGTCCAAGTCACACTCCATTTCCTCACATCACGAGAACGACGAGTCGAAGACGACAAGCACCACGGGCACCAGCAGCACCATGGCCAAAAAGAGCAGCAGGAAGAGTAACCCGAGATCCGCGCCGGCTGCACCGCCATCAGCAACTGCGGCAAGTCCCAAGTCTGTACCCGCCACCGCTGCCGGCCTACCCGCATCACCGAGGAGCGCGCCGCAGCATGACGACGAGGACGACAGGCCGGATCCTGCCGCCAAGGACTCGCGGTTTGCCATGGACGACCGATTCAAGGCTGTCGACGACCGGTTCAACCTGGCGACGCTCGATCACGTCGATTTCAAGGACGACGCCGACGATTTCGACGGTCGTGCGCACGATGAGAGTGGAGACGACGTTGAGGACGCGGGATCGGAAAGATACGACTCGAACGAGGCGAGCGATGATGAGGACGCCGCTGCGAACGATAACGTTTCCGATGACGACCTCAACGTCGACGACGACGCTGCGTCCGCATCCGACGCCGCCGCCGCCGCTGACGACGACTTACCGCGCCGCAAGAAGCCCGCTGCCGCCAAAAAGGTGCTTAGCGAAAAGGACCTGAGCGACTTCAAGGCAAAGACCGACCGCACGGGGCTCGTATACATGTCGCGCGTGCCGCGGTTCATGCCGCCGGACGTGGTGCGCAAGCTGCTTTCGCAGTATGCCGATATTGGCCGCATCTACCTGGCGCTCGAAGACGCCAAGTCGGCGCACAAGCGGAAAAAGTACACGGGCAACGGCCGCAAAAACTATGTCGAGGGCTGGATCGAGTTTCTCGATAAGCGTGAGGCGAAAGCCGTGGCCAAGGCGCTCAACAACGAGCTGATTGGCGGCCGGAAACTGTCGAAGTGGCACGACAGTATTTGGAACTTGAAATACTTGCCCAAGTTCAAGTGGCATCACTTGACCGAGCAGATTGGTACGCGCGTGCTTTCCTAGGGCATCTTGGTGGACACTGTGGCCCACTCACGCTCTCCACCCATTTCACAACAGCCTACGAGAAGCGCCAGCGCGAGCAGCGGCTGCGCAACGAGATCATGCAGGCCAAGCGCGAGAACAAGGTCTACCTCGAAAACGTGGCCAAAGGCAAGATGGTCTCGGCCATGGAGGCCAAAAAGGCCAAGCGCAAGCGCACCGACGACGAGGCCGACGCGATCGCGGCCGCTGCGGCCTCTGCCGCGGCCGACCTGGCCACAGCCAAGTCGCACGCCAACGCCATCAAGGCGAATGCGGGCGACGCGGCAGCGTCGGAAATGAACAACATCCGGCGCCGGTTCAAGCAGCGCAAGGTCGTGCACGATGTCGAGGAGTCGGGCGCGAGCGAGGACTTGTCCAAGGTCAAGGGCGTACTGTCCAAGATCTTTGGCTAAGTGTGCGTGTGGCACGGCGCTGTGGAGGTGTAAGTGGATATATATTCAATGCACTCTCAAAACGAAAATTTTGAAATTGATTCAATCGTCGTCTACGTCCATGATATCAATTTCCTCGTCGCTGTTGACATCGTCGTTGTTGGTGGAGCTGGCGGCCACAGACGCGAGCCAGGTGGCCGAGCCGCCAGCGGGGGTCGAGGTCGCCGCCGTTGTTGCAGCCGATGCGGTCGAGTTGGTGGTCGCTGCTGTCGCTGGCCGGTCGAGCTCGGCGACCGGCTCGTCGACTTCGGCCATGGGAAGCGGCGGCTCAGTGGAAGGAGCGCTTGATGGCACGTCCTTGGTCTTGGACCCACTCGCGGCGCGTTTTGCTTGCTTTTGCTGCTGATACTCTGGTAAAGTGGCAGGATTCGAGGTCAGCAAACGACTCGAGATTCGCAAACATGCAAGCGGGACGCCAACCCAAGTACAAAAGAGCGTACGGTCGAGCGCTTCGCGCAACGTTGGGACCAGGTCGGGCATTTCCATGGCCTCGAGCGCCGTGAGCACGTCGTTTGGACTGATCGTCTTTTTCCCGGCCTTGGTCGTGATCTCGGTGGCCCTGCCGGTGGAGAAGGTGCGCATGAGCATCGCGATTGCGACGAAGAATTCCAAAGAGCGTCATGTACATGAACGTCAGGTAGTTAACGAACGTAACTGTCGCCTGGTCGAGTGCCTCGCGCGCTTCGCGCTGCAAGTTGGTTCCTGGCGGCACCTGGCATCCGGCGCATGGTCAGGCAAGGAACGCTGTCTATGATATCTTGCGCTATTGTTTCGCAAATCTGGTCGCATCTTGCCCATCAAAAACAGATGTCGGATGCGCTTACCGATTCCTTGAAGATTTTGGTGATTTGCGACTTGGGCAGACCATAGTCGTCGATACTCGAGGAGTCTTCGCCGTTGTTGTTTTGCGGCATGTTGACAGCGTCGATTCGAGCCGCGCCAAGCTGGTTGCGGTCGTAGAAAGATGGTAAATGGGAATGCGCGGAGCGAGGAACGGGCCTGTCGTCGATGCGAGACGGTTTGGTCGCACTTTGCGTGCCACACGTTATAAACGCATGACAGTACTTGATGCATGTCGCAAATCGTTCTGCTTCTGTTCTTCCTGCCTCCTGTCCATCCATCCACTCACTCGCTCCCATCACCGTCGACACGACGACCGCGATCACGACTTGACCAACCACACCTGCGCGCACGATTGGCAGCAATACGGACCAGCAGCAGGCGACAAGCAACAATGTCATTCGCGCCCGCCAGTGCATGAACAGCAGCACCATGCCATTCTTCCGCCGAGGCTGCCGGTCTGCGGCCGACCCACCTCGCCGTATCGACGAAGTACTTGTCCCGCCCATACTTAAACAAGGTGGACTGTCAAGTGCTCATGCCAATCTTCATTGATCAACTAGTTTGCCGTCAATCTGTCGCTCCGCTTCTCGACACGCGGCTCACCCGTGGCCGCCAGTGCAAACAGCGCTCTCAGACCGCATGTTACCATTTCCGGCCCAGTGGTCGTGCACGACCTGGACACGACCGCGCCCGGAACCGTGTCGCTCGTTGGCCAGACGCTGCTCGAGGCCCTCGTCGACCTGTCGCGCCAGTACCCGCCGGCCGGCCTCGCACTTATTCGGTCGCTGATGCCGTTATCCGACGATCTCTCTGCCCGTATCCGCCATGCTGGCGGTGTTCCCGTCGTTGGGGCCGTCCCGAAGCCGGCACCTCGCGCGGTGCCTGGTCATGCTGCTGCTTCAGATAATGTGCTCACGCCGAGGAGCATGGATGCTCAGAGCGCTGTGTCACTCGAGTCCCCGCAGCCGGCTCCACCACCACCGCCGAGTATGAGCGAGCATTTGCGCTCGCCTTTGGCGCACGCCGACGCGCCCCGCCCTCCACCTGCTGTTATCGCTGCTGCTGCTGTCGCCACTGACCCGGTCGCATCGTGTGTGGCACTGACCCCACTGATGAGCACGCCCGTCCCGTCGCCAGCGCCGTCGATTGCGAGCTCGGAACGGCACACGGCATCCTCGACAGCGCCCGCTGTGCCGTCTCCGGTCGTGCGCGACGACGTGCTGCAAAAGGGCCGTGCCTCGCCCGCGCCTGCCGACGCGCAAACCGAGCGCGCTGAACCAGGACGAAATGTGCTTGAAACCGTCCCTGCGTCTCGGACTCGTCCATCGCGACCACCTACACTCGCTGCTCCCGAACACGACATGCCTCGAACAGAACACGCTGCTCCACCCATTGACCAGCATCGCGCTGCCACAGAGTGCCCATTGGCCTCACGTCGACCATCTCTCGCACTCAACGGGGACCGACCCGGGCCGTCACCACCAGCGACACCGCTTATGCCGGTTTCCGCTCGTGCGCTGCCAGTCCGGTCACCACGTCGCGCGCGCCAGCCGCTCGAATCCAAGATTATTGACCTGCCGTCGGACTCTGACGACGATGATGATAGCGGCGCGGTGAATTTGGGCCCATCCTTTCCGTGCGAGGCTCCTGTCGCTCCCGATTCGCATAGGCCGGTCGTGCTCCCTCGGCAACCACTGTTTGCGCCCCATGCAGCTCCACCTTTACCCGACCCGGGACCCCTTCCGTCTGTGCCCAACGTTCCGGCCGTGCTATCTCCACCCGAACAGCCACCACCGGCGGAGCACCCGCGATCGCCTCCGCGATCGTCACCGCATGCCGATCAGTCGCCCCCGGAGCCTCGCGCACAGCCCGAGCCCCATGGTGCACCACCAAATCAAGCTCGACCCGACACGGTGGCCGCTGAGCAGGAACCGCGCGACCGGGATGCAACCCGGGGTTGCGGCCCCGATGCCACCGATTCGCTTGACCAGCTACGACGGGAACCGTCGCTTCCTCGACCACGGCCACCGTCTCCTCGACCAGCTCATTCTCCACCCGATTCTGCAGCGGCGGCATCAAGTGAGTCATTCCCGCTGGAACCGACGGCCGTGGATGTGCCCGAGCCGATGGACATGTCGCCTGGCCCGACGAGCCCACCCCAGATGCGCACGTTCCAGCGCTCTTTTGCTCCCGAGCCCGAAAAGCGGCCTCCGACGAGTCCTGCGCGTGTGCTTCCACCACCCCCACCACCATCCGACTCGGCTCGGCCAGGGCAGCAAGCCTCTGCGCCCGTTGCACTAGTTGTGATGGACCCGTCCTCGCCGATGCCTGTGCACGTCATTGCGTCTCAATGGCCATCACGCTCTCTCGGATTTCCAGAAGAAGGCCCCGCGCCAGATGCGCATTCCGACGTCATGGACGTGGACGCTCTGGGACCCGCTGAACCACCGCCGCTGCT
The DNA here is from genome assembly GCA_000151295.1 of Allomyces macrogynus ATCC 38327. Classification (NCBI taxonomy): domain Eukaryota; kingdom Fungi; phylum Blastocladiomycota; class Blastocladiomycetes; order Blastocladiales; family Blastocladiaceae; genus Allomyces; species Allomyces macrogynus. Next base: position 155,658 of record GG745377.1, on the reverse strand, counting down.
GCCACCAACGCGTCCTCCAGCTCATTTTACTGCCCCTCCGCCGCTGCTATCACCGCTTCCTCCGGCTCGTTCTACTGCCCCTCTGCCGCCGCCATCACCGCGCCCTCCAGCTCGTTCTTTTGTCCCGCTGAAGCGCACGCTCTCGGCCTCGATTTTCCAGCACACTGTGTCGCCCCACTCGCAGCCCGACGCCGCACCGCATTATGCGATGGTCGTCGACACGCACGGCTCGCTCCCGTCGCCGACGCCAGCGGGCCTGTCGTTCTTGAGCTCGCCGCAGCACGACCGAACACCGATCAACGGCGCCCGCACGAGCAGCGGCATCTCATTCCTCCATTCCACGCGCGGAAATGGGCTGTCGTTCCGAATGCTGAACGTCGCGGCGCTCCCACCCTCTTTGCCGTTGCCTGCATCTGACCCAGCACCCGACCAATCTCCCTCGGCCACGTCCTGGACGACCTACGCGTCGCACGGCGGGCTCCTGGAGTCCGCGTGCAACTCGCCCGCGCGGACCCACGACGACCTCCATTCATCCGCGGGCGACGAAGCGGCAATGGCCGACACGCACGTGGGTTCGCCGTCGCCGCTCCCACCGCCCACGCCGGCCTTGCCGCCGACCGACCTGCGGCACCAGTTGCGGCGGTCATCAAGTATGATCAAGCCGCGCGGCCACGCACCGAGCGGTGGCGGTGGTGGTGCGTCGGAACTGGGAGTTCCGACGGTCCATGTCGCAGCCGCTTCCGCCGCCACCGCCGCCACCGCCGCCGTACCTAAACATTTACGAGCCGGGCAAGGCGGGCCGCCGAAGAGGTGGGGTTCGGGAATGGGCATGGCGCGAGGCGCCACCGGGTCGCGGTCCCGATCCCGGTCGCAGTCGCGCTCGCGGCCGCGCCCACGCCATGGGCCGTCACGGAGCCGGAGTCGGTCGCGGTCGCGGTCACGGTCGCGGTCACGGTCTCGATCGCGGGAACGCGGCCCATGGCGCCCGGCGGGGTCGCAGGCGGGGTCGAGCTCCGCGCCGGCGAAGTCGCTGCTGCCACGACCGCCGAGGCGGCCGCGCCGATGAAGAGCGATTTTTGTGAACGGCGTTTGGTTTTTTCCTTGTTATGTCTGCGCGGTCAATGACTCCTTGCTCTTGACAGGCGACGCCACCACACCTCCCTCCGCCCTCCTGGCTCCACCGTCCACCATCCACCACCACCACCCTCCAGGCTGCCGCGAGCACTTGAACACATTCAGATCACCGAGCGGCCATCCTCCCGGATTGTCGCAACTGTCCTGAACCAGCTTGTCGCACTCGCGCTCCTCTACTTGTGACCCACGGCCAACTTGGTGCATTGCTCCAGATTGTACACCGTGACGCGATCTGGCTTGCTGCACTCCAACCATACTTGCCGACCTGGCCGATTCCGACATGGAACCAGCAAACCTGCACGATGATGCTCATGCCACCACCTCCACATCGAGCTTACGTGCTGAATCTGCGACCAGGAATGGCAGCGAAGCGCGAGGCCTTCCCTCTGTACGTCTCGTCTGTGTTGATGCGTTGCCGTCCATTTTGGGCTGAAATCCTGACGGACGCGAACCACTCACGCACTGATTGATCAATTGTGTAGTTTGACATCAATCTGACGCTCTGTGTTTGCTGCCCTGACCATGCGCTGGCCCGCCAGGTGCCTTCATCCATGGTCCATTTGTTGCTCCATCTTCTGCTTTGAATTTGGTGCCCAGTGCTGGTCAACCCCTGCTCGACGCGCTCGTTGATCTGTCGCAGGAATTTCCCTCCCACGGGTCTTGTGCTCATTTGGTCCTTGATTCCGCTCTCTGACAACTTGGTGGAATGTGTTCAGAGTACTGGTGCGATGCCCGTTGTTGTTGAACCAGGCCAACTGGGCAGTTTGGCACCGCCAATTGTTAATCTGGAGATGGACTGATTTCAGGACCTGGCCAGGAGGATGGTTTCTCTCGCGCAGGGCATGACCCGATTGCTTTGAGTACACCAGACTTGGGCCACGGACAGACACCTGTGCCAGATTTACTCAATGTGTCTGAGCGCATTGATCCAGTTGTCCCCAATCCGGCTATTGAACCGGAAATTTCCGTGCTGTCGAATAGCACTGACCTTGACTTGGAGGACGAAGATGATGACAAAATCGTTTTTTTTTTAGAGCCATCACAGCGGCTGCCCAAAGTCGTACGCTCAGTGCCCTTGATGGTCGCTATACCACTCAAGAAAGATTATCCTGACGATTATCTCATGTCTCCACCTCTAGGATACCAACACTGCGGCTCTGGCCCTTGCCACTTCAGACGCACCATTACTTGCTACTGCTGCTGCTGCTGCTGCTGCTGCTGCTGCGAATGACTGGCTGTTGTCACGTTTGTTGTCCTCAACCCAGTGCATGACACGGTCACAGCCACTATCTCCAGTTCGCGCACGCTCTAGGTCGATTCCCCGCAGTCGCTCGCCCTCTTCCTCACATACTACCACCCGCTCCTGCTCCCGTCCTCAGTCCTCCTTGCAGTATCGGCGCAAGCTGCTGGGTCTCGACCAGGACTCTCAGCCTGATCCCAACCAGTACCATGAGCCCGATTCTGACCAGTATTTGCAGCCAGAGCGCTTGCATTCGCAGTTGCGCACACGCTTGAGCCCACCTTCATGTATTGTGCTGCCACTGCAACAGGTTGCCCATGTTATCACGTAGAAAGCACCAGGATGGCGAAATCCGCGATTTGGGTTGTAGCCATGCTTGAAGGTTTGTGACCATGGTGACACGACTCGTGGTACATCGGGTGCTGTGGACAAACAGTGGGCTCTCAGCACAGCTCACAGTTCCACACTTCGCCTCTGTTCCTCCTTGTCCACAAAATGACTCCAAGTGTGACTGGTATGTTGCAGTCCCCATCCGGCACAGGCCGCCCTCCAATTTTGCGCCGCCAACCTGGTGTTTTATTTGGAATGGTCATCAGCCACTGAACTCCAGTCATTACGAAGTTGGGTCACTCGATCCAAGCTCAATCGACCCTCGATTGGCCAAGTCACTTTTGATTAGAGCACGCGGGAAGGTACACAAATGACAAAGTCCTTATCTCGTCAATTGAAAATGCGCTCCTGTCGATTCAGGTTTCGGTTGAGCAATTGATGTCTCGATCGACGTCTTGCAGGTCAATTGACCTCCACCCACGTTGGATTGACCTCCACCCACACTCGATTGCCCTCCGCCCACGCTTGATTGACCTCACCCACGCTCGATTTACCTTGAGAAGCATCGCAGTCGCGCTCTATTAACTCTCATCTATGCTCGCTTTAACCTGGCTATGTGCGACTTCAGTTGAGCATCATCCACCCGTCATGGCGCGTGCGATTCGGCTTTCTTTGCGCAGATCAACAAGGATGTCCAAATACAGCTGAATAATCGCACCACCCCCGCAGGCCGCTCTTCAGCGCACTCAAAATGCACGAAAGTATCATGCGCGCCACGCACAGACTTGCTTGACCAAAGAGGAAGTGTTGGTAAAGAGTCGCAGGGCAATCCGTTGGGTTAGCGGATTGTCATTCACGGTCCGCGAGAACTGCACCCGCGCGACCAACATTTGCGGTTGTGCGGGCACTAAATGGGAATGGTCACATGCGCGGATCCAGGCCGGGAGCACGTTGCGACCGGTTTGCATTGCCAACATGCCCGGTTGTTATTTATCGCGCAACTCAGCCAAGGGTAGATCCCGCTGAACGCTGACCTGACCATTGCTCTCAACTCTCCACCGCTGGGATCGATCCGAGTCGCTGTCCAATCTTCCGCCGCCCATGACCGCGTCCGCGAACTTTCGCGGCGCTTTGCCCTTGACCACTTCGTCCTTATTCCGTCGCAGCACTCAGTCCCGACCGCATTCACTGAGGGACTTGCGTTCCTGGTCATCTCGCCGCCACCTTGCACCTGTCGTCGACGCACCTCAATCCCACTCCCATCTGCGTGTTCCATCGGAGTCACAGCAAGAGCGTTGGTCACGCCCACTCTCGCTGCCGCATCAATTCTCTCAGCAGCTGCAGTTACAGCTGCATTCGCTGCCGCCAAAACCGCCCCGCGTGACCAGAGCAGGACCCCGCTCAACCTCCACCAGCACTGACACTTGCTTACCTGCCTGTTGGCGTGCTTCGGTTGGACTCGAGAACACCGAAGTGCATTGTGTTGCCTCTGCGTGTCTCCGGACACCGCTCGACAGCAGTTGGCAAAAGGTGTTCCAACAGCACCTCAATGCCATTGCGAACGTCTCGTTCATTAACGAGAACGTTGCCAAGGGGTCGGCGGGTCAACTGGTCCTGAGTGGGACAAATGCGATTGCGTGCGTTTGCTTCTTTACAGTCGCAATGGGATGGTGGTTGCAGTGTCCGCTCACATCGTGGCTTCTCTCCGAGTACATGGTGCGGCCAAGATTGCCGCGAAAATGAGCGGCATGGTGATGAGCGGCGCTTTGTTTGAAATTTGTGTCTTCAATGCTTCCAACAGGGAGCTCAACTCGTGCTCATCATTTCGTGCCTCCAGATTGGAACGTTTGTCAACAGCCCGCGACCCACGCGATCTGTATTGAATGGGTCACGCCAGGCAACCTGTGGCTTTTGGACGTGGTGAGCCGCCCACCTTTGCCGGGATAACTTTTGCACTTTGGGTTCACCTCGGCCTCCGATGACAAGGCGAAGGTTGTCGCGACGTTGAATGGGTGGACGGGGATGGCGTAGACTGAATGATCCACGCCATTGCGGGTACGCTGCAATGCTTTGTCACTTTCATTCGTGCTGGAACAAGAGCGGGCTGACAACCTCGTGTCGCGTGTCGGTGTAGGTGATCCAAATCAAGGACCCGGCATCCTTCTTTGAGCCAGGGTCGCGCGACCTGGAACGGACGTTGGAAGAGTTCCGCGGTGTGATTGGTTGAAAGCGTTTGGCCCAGTTAATTGACTGCGAGCATTAGCCATCCTGAACTTACTTGCCCTTCGCTCCCTTCTCCACCCTCCAGTCTACGCAGCTGGTTTTGGTTTGCTTCGGCAGTGGCAGTGCCCGTTCGCCTCAAGACTACAATCCATGAACAACGGTTGCAATTGGGGTACTAATGAATCATGCACTCTTTCTCTCTCTCTCTCCCCTCCTCTCTCTCTCTCGGGTGGTACTTCGTCCTCTCTCTAAATCTCAAGCGGCCTGGTTCGTGGCCGCCGCCATCAACCCGTCATCGCCTTTCACATCCCCTGCCGTCCCCATTGACGATGGCACGCGCACGCTGTTCTCACTCGACCACACCTTGCTCAGCACGTACATGACGTCGCTCGCATTGAGCACGACCTCTGGGTGTGGCGCCGTATACACAAACGACGCGTCATTGCCCAATTTGGCCGACGGCGCGCGGTAGAGCCCGACCGTGACGACGCCGTACTCGATGCACAAGTCGGCAAACAGGTCCTTAAATGGGCGCCCGACGTACTCGGGCGGCACGTCGATCGTGTATAGGAACGACGGCTGCAGCCGCAATTCGCGGTCGAGCCGCAAGTGCGTGCGCGTGCGAATGCCCGCAAACAGCTTGACAATGTCGAGGACGACCGGATTGTAGTAGTGCGAGACGAGGATCGTGTCGAGCAAGTTGGGGCAAAATGCCTCGCCCGACGCAAATTGCGGCGTGTAGAACATTTGCCACCGCGGCGGGATCGCGTTGCTGCGCGTGCGCCGGCGGCGCGACGGCGTGGGCGACGTCGGCGACGTGGGTTTCGTGCCCACTCCGGGCTCATCAACGCGCGGCGCCGTCGACCACGCCGAGTCAATCGTCGGCATTGCGAACCCGGACGACCCGGGGACCGCACCACCCACGCTATCCTGCGTCGCGATCCTCCGCCGCAGCCGCCGTCGCGTGTCGCGCTGCAAGGTCGCGACCGCGCGTGTCTGCGCCGTCGTCGTCGACCCCATCACGTCGACGCTCATGCTCGACCGCGCCACGTCGGCAACGAGCCCGATACTGACGACCGTCTCGCCCTCATGCGTGCCGTCCTGCAGCGGCGAGTCGACGCGCGCCGGCGCGCGCTCGCTGCCGTCGTCGACCCAAGGCGCCGCCTGCAGCGGGTGCAGGTGGTAGTGGTGCGTGCCGCCAACGCCCGTCACGTCCGCCGACGGGTCGAGGTACTTGATCGCGTTGGCATCGTTGAGCTCGACCATCGTGTACATGTGGCCGCGGCGCACGCCGGGCACGGTTGACGTCATGATCGACTCGTGCAGGCTACTGTTGGCCGTGGTGCGGGCGGCCACGTGCGCGACCAAGTGCCGCGTGAGAATCGGGCCGAGGTCGACGAAATCGTCGCCGACGGCATCGTCGCCCGGTACCGGGAGCGACTCGGCGTCGGGTAAGATCACAACGCGGTCGGCGGCAGTCACGTTCGCGCGTTGAAGGTCCTTGCGTCTGCGCGGGTTCGCGACCATGAAGTAGACGAGCGGGAACGGCGCGAGGAACCGGAATTCGTCGGCGGATGGCAACGTTGTTGACAGGAACAGGATCGGGCGCAGGTCCTCGGCGGGAATGTGGGCGCCGCGCACCGTGCACAGGAACCGCGACAGGTGCCACGAGGCCGTGATCACAACCATGTGGCCCGACAAGTGCATGCCGTCTTCCACGCGCACGTCGTCGACGCGTTTCGGCGCCCTGCGCAGGAGATGGCACAGCGCGATCTTGCGGTTGTCGGAAAAGGGCGTGTCAGGCTGGCCGATAATGTAGGGCGTCGACGGGAGCGGCGGCATAATGGGCGGGTTGGACGTGGACGAGCCAGACGACTCGGACGGTTGCCGGCGGAGCGTGAAGTGCGACGGGAGGCCCTTGGACGCCGTCGTCGAGAAGATGGGCGGGTGGTTCTGCAGCGACATGTCGAACTGCTCCTTGGTCTATAAAAAGGCAAGCCATTGTAAACGTGAGACGGTGGGGCGGAGAAGACATGTGGAGCACAGCACGTACCATGGCGAGAACAAGGTTGATCTCGTGCAAGCCCTGAGCAATGCACACAATATCCTCGTTGCCGCGCAGCACGTACTCGCTGCCCGGGTTGAGGATAACGTGGTAATCCTCGGTCTCGAATTCGTTGGACCGGTGCAGGATCGGAATGCGCACGGCAATCGCGATGATTTGGAACTCAAGGAACATGTACTACAAGCAGACGCGGACCGAAAACCATCAGCCATGCGAGCTCCACCGGATGGAGAGTAGCGGAAAAAAAGCGTACCGCAGCAACGTGGTGGAAGCGCTTGCCCTGGAACACCTCGGGCACCTCCATCGAGTAGATTTCGTGCCCCAGACCGTCGCCGTACTGCGCCATCCACGGCTGGTCGTAGTGGTCCTCGGGGCTCATCGTCGAGACGAGATTGATCATCATGGTCGCGACGCCGCGGTGGATGCAGTTGGCGCCGAGCAGACTCTGCTTCATTTCGTCGGCGCAAACGACGGCCGTCGCGTGCACCATGTGGTACCGCTCAAACTCGGGTCGGTGCGTGTAAATGTACAAGTGCGTGAGCGGCGCGTAGCGCACGACCGACCAGACACGCAGCACGTTGCGCTCGTCCTCGCGCGTCGTGTTGTTGCTAATGAAAAACACGGCGTCGGCCGTCGTGATTTTCGCGCGGCCGAGGTCGGCCGGGTTGAGCGCCGACCCTTGGATGTAGAAGACGCGGCTGTGGAAGACGGGCGCGGTAATGAGGGCCTTGACGGCCGGTGAGGGGCTGCGTCTCGAGAGGAACACGACTTGGAGCGGCTTCGAGCCTTCCTGTTGGAGGTGGAACGGAACGTCAAGTCAGAAGAGGTGCGAACGAGAAAAATAGAAGACCAAAAAAAAAAGAGCCGCGACGCACGTTGTGGAACAGAGCTTGAAGCAAAGAAGTGACCAAGCCTGGGTCATCGAATCGGCCAATGAACACAACGTGCTGGTTCTTGGTGTGCTTGACGTACGAGCCGCCGCCGTCGCGCTTTGCGCGCCACGCTTCGAGCGCTGAAGAGACCATGCCCGGCACCGACACGAATGCAAACGCGATGGCGACAATCACGACCACGCGCCCCTGCCAGCTCTTTGGCGTGATGTCGCCAAAACCGACCGTGGAGAGCGTCACAATCGTCAAGTACAACGAGTCGATGACCGTGAGCGCTTGGTCGTCGAACATGACCTGCGTGTATTGGAACGCACACATGGTCGTGTAGATGATGGTGACAATTGTCGCGATCACGTTGACGAGCTTGCCCTGGATCGCATCTACCTGCTCGATCGTGTCGGAAAGCTCGAGCCGAATGTGCATGAAGCGGCGCACGCGCGAAATGAACGGGATCGAGCGCAAAAAGTACGGCACGTATAGCATACGGCCATTTTCGATCAGCTTGGCAATCAAGAACGGGATCGTCGTGAGCAAATCGACGGCCGTCTCGAGCGTCATCAAGGTGCGGTAGCGGTCTTGGCTGAGCGAGATGCGCGAAATGAATGCAACGAGGTTGATGATGGAGAAGACTGTGCCACAAATCGTCGAAAGATGTAAGCCAACGCTTCGCTCCACCGGCGGATAAATGCTGCAAAGGCGCGCACCATAGCAAATGATCCAAATGGGTTCGGGCCGTGGGATAAACAACCACGGCGGCTCGAATCCGGCCATGGGCACATCTCCGAGCAGCGGGTAGATGGCCGCCATTTCGACGAGGTAGAGGACAATGTGCGCAGCGTCGGTCACAAGGTTGAGCATGATAGCAAATGCACGCAGCGGCTTGGACCGCAAAAGCAGGCGGAGCGCGAGGAACAGAGCATGAATATGAGCCCACACGTTGTTGAGTGACCCTTGCCGGTCTTTGCGGCGCCTGCGCTCGTAAATGTACCGCGCCGGGTTGATCGACTGCAATGACAACGACCCAAACGACCGCTCCTTCTGCGCAGTCGACCACGGCCGGTGCCATCTCTGGCGGTACGCCGAGACCATATCCTGGAACTCGGAGCTCAGGCCCAAATCCTTCATCGCCGCGCGGTCGTGGCGCTCCTTGGGCGAGCGAATCGCCGCACCGGCCAGAGCCTTGAGCGGCTGAGCGAGCCAGGGCGCAGAATGGTCGCTGGCAGTGCCGTAGTCACTGTAGCTCGACTGGTCGTCGTCCGAGTCGCTACCATGGTCGCTCACCGAGTCGTCGCGGTGACGAGCGCGATGCATGTTAGCGAGGCGGCGGCGGTCATAGTGCGGGCGATTCGGAAGTCCATGCAGGTGACGCGGAAGCTCGGGCGTTGACTCGGCAGTACGCCCAAAGAACCACGCTTGACGACGTAACGACGTTGCCGAGTCGACACTGTCCTCAGCGTCGACATCATTGATGAGATCGAGCGACGCTGGCGCAGGGACAGAACGGCGGTGCCGGTGGTCGGGACTATCGCGCGCATGGCGGCCCGACTGGTGGCGGCGCACGTGTGCAAAAAAACCGTCGTCGGCACCGTCGCTCGACGACGTGATAGGTTCAATGTCGTCGGTAAAGCGTGCGGTGCGGACGGGCGGCGTCATTGCTCTCGTCGTCGAAACGCCAGTTGCCGCTGGCGAGGTCGCGTTGGCAGCTTGTGCTGGTCCGGGTCGGCGAGCTCGCACGCGGTCGGCAGGAGGTGGCGGCGGCGGCGACGGCGGGTCCATGGTCGGCGGGCATGCAAGGTCTATATATCGTCGAGCGCGCTGTTGAGGGGCACTTGAAATATCAGTTGCAGCAGGTGTGCAGCGGTGGTGTGGCAACGGCGCGAGTTTGAGGTTGGAAGTGGCAGGGCCTTCCAAGAGCATACTCTTTCAACGTTGTGCTGTCTCTTTGGCCAGGCAACAGTGCCATGTGGAAGCCCTCAACGAACGCTAAACTGCGTCAACTGCGTCCGTAGCTTCGCCTTCTACGCCGATGTGCATGGCGTCCTCCCACGTGGGCCAAGGGGCCGAACAAACCATTTGAGGTATCTTGTGGCGCTGCAACGAAACGGGGCACCCGCCGCAGGTCGGCTGCCGTACGCCCACGGACAACGTGGGCGCGACCATCGTTCGAGCCCGGCCAACGCACAGTCTCTCCGCTCTTGCTGGTCGCGGTGTCGCTCGGCAAGTTCATGATCGATGCTTGTGCAGCCATCGTCCTGTGTACCGACAGACGGGCGACGCGCTGCCCAGAGACTTGATACGACCAGGAGCACCAAGAGCACCAGGAGGGCCGGACAATCCGTGCCAGTCTTGTCAGCTCCCGATTTGTATTTGGGCCCTGGATTGCCAAGTCGTCTGCTGATTGGTCTAAGCGCGCGCGCCGGGGCTTCACGGCGCGTCAGATCAATCCCCACCATCATCGCTCCAACGGGACGGTATTTTTGTTGGTCGCGTCTGCGGAAAGTACGGCCAAGAAAGTGATCAAGGGCCTCACCACACGTTTGAAACCGCTCACGCCCCCCCCCCCCCCCCTTCATCCTGCTTCATCAACGACAATGAGCGCGTGATGCTTGCCCGCCGCTGATATATATTTGCCTCCCTGCGGCAGCATGCTTCGTGCGTCCATATCCAAGGCCGGAAGGTGACATTTCTGCAGACCTCAGCTGAGTTTGGCCCAACATTTATGAATTCGAGATCTTGCACCCTTCCCCACGGGTTGACGCCTTCAGCAATGTGGCAGATCATGCGTTCTGTCTCAACAGTGCGGCGGTGGTTGAGCGCAATTTTGTCCGAGGATTGGCGAATTCTTGCGTGTGGCCAAAGTGCCGCTGACTCCCACCTGGTGGCCGGGCCCTTGAGCATAACGTCGAACCTGCCCGCTGCAAATCGAACAACACGACAACTATCAGCCTTAATTGTTCTGCCAACTTGTCGCACTCGAAACAAATCGAGGACCAGCACGGATATGGCCTTGCCGGCAGCCTGACCGCTGTGGGCATTTCAGCACGCTCCAGCTGGCATCGATCAACTGGCTGCGCACCACGGTCTAGTTGCTCCTGCAACGGCCGATCCGCTGGCCCAAGCACCTCTCGTCGGTGGACGCATCGGAGACCAGGCTACCGGCGACGTATGGACTCCCGACTGGCGCCAAGAGCTGAATTTAACATGGTGCTGATCAAGATTGTTTCCTTGGCTGATCGTTTGATAGTTCGACATCAATGTTTCCCTTCGCTTCCGCTCTCCACGCGCCGATGGTCCTCCTCAAGTCACGATATATGGGCCCACCGTTGTGCGCTGCGTCGCTGGGCAATCAGCGCAGCCTGATCAGTCTCCTGGACTGTCCTTGCTCGAAGCTCTTGTGGACCTCTCTCACCCGTACCCGGCCGTCGGTCTCGCACTCATCCGGGCGTTGATGCCGCTCACCGACGATCTTGCGCAGTGTGTGCGCGAGGCTGGCGCTGTGCCCATTGTCGCTTCGGACCAGCCGACTCCCGCTGGCGCAGAAGCAGGAGAAGCGGTAGCGACGCCATTTTCGGGTCTTGCGCAGGCCAATTTGGGTCCGACGGCGCAGGGAGTCGACTTGATTTCGAGCATGCAGATGATGGCCCCGACCAACTCGCTAGCTTGGGCCCTGCCGCCTACTTTTTTGCCTGCCGGACATGAGCATCTCGGCCTTGTTCCGCACCACCAGGCCGCACCTGTCATGTTCAACCCTGCCGTCGCTCCGTCTGTCCCGTCCGAACCTTACGCTGCTCCTGCTCTTGCCGGCATCCCTTCCGCATCCGAGGACGGCAGCGGGGCGTCTGGATTGCGGTGGCGAGTCCAAGCCGCGGATCATGGACCTGCAGGTGTGCCAGCTGCCACAGCGCAACCGCAGCACCAGGAGCCGCTCGCGACCTTGTCCCATGCTGCTGATTTGGTGACGGCCCCTGAAGAATTGGCGGCCACATCGGGCGCATTGATCACCATTGACCAACCCTTTGCGGGCGCAGCACCTCCCATTACGCAGAACCCCGGCCGCTCGCGGTCGCAATCGCACGAAAGGGCGCGGTCCAAATCGCCTGCTCATGGATTTTCACGCAGCAGCGCACGTCATTTTCGGTCGCGGTCGCGGTCGCGGTGGCGGTCACGTTCCTCCCGCGACCACTCCTCGTTGCGGTCGCGCCGCACACGCTCGAAGTCGCGGTCCCCTCGCCGTCGCTCCAGGTCGCGGTCATCGCGGCGCCACCGCTCTGGCAAATCGTCCCGCTCGCCATCACGTCGCTCCCGGTCGCGGACTCGCCGCCACCGCTCACCGAACCGCCACCCGTCGCGCTCGCGCTCGCCATCGCAGTCTCGGTCCCGCTCGCCATCACGGTACAAGTTTGCCGGTCAGCGCTGGGAACCGTCGGGTCCGCGCGATTCGACCATGGCCATGGAACGATCGGGTCCGACGTGTCGCTCACGCGTCGAGTTCATGCTGCGCGTGTCGCGGCAGCCCGTCAACGACCGGTGGGAGACCATGCTGCAGCACATTTTCCGCGATATTTCGCGTATCTTGGCGTTCGACGTGGACTTTGAACGTGGCACTGGGCGCTTGGTCCTCTCGGAAACGAACCGGTGCGTTGGAATGGATCAGTGGCGGAGGTGCCCGAGCGCGAATGGGTGCTGACGGCACGACGCCCCCCACATCCCAGAGTGGTTTTGCGCGCTGTCGAGTGCAGTTGGGTGGTGTTGAGCGGGGTCCTGTTTGAGGTATGATCAACTGTCGCGTTGTGGACTCGACCAAAAGCTCCAGCGCTGATGTTGGCCACGGCCCCGACTCCAGATTGTCGAGCCCGTTCGAAACCCAACGCCACGGCCCATCTTTGTCGCGCTTAACCTGCCCACCGACCCCAACTACTACAACGTGATTACGGGCTTTGTTGCTGCGGCGCGCGCGCACGGCGTCCACGAAGTAAGCCTGGACCTCATAGACGAGCCGTCCTTGCCCGGGAAGCGGTCGTGGTTTGGGTTCCTGACCGTCTTCCCACGATTCGCGGGGGCAATCATGGCCATGAACGGGAAGACGTTGCCTGGGGCTGTGGGCCCGCTGCGGGTGCGTTGTCGTGGGATTGATTTGGTTTGGTGAAGGTGGCCGGCCGGCTGCTGTGATCTCTTTGTGTCTATGCTCACTCGCACGTGCCAGCTCGGATCGTAGTTGATCAAAGTCGACGATCCGCCAGCGTTTTTCGCTCGGGGTTCGCACGATCTCGAGAAACTGCTGGAAGCGAACCGCGACGCGATTGTCTGATTGGCCGTAACCATGACGTTTACGATCCACGGCGGCTCTCGCTTCCCGCCGCCGTCCTGTTTTTCTTGATGTTCTTGTCAAGTCGCTGTCGATCACTTTTGAGACGAACCGCCCTTGTTACCTTTCATTGTTCCGGTTCAGCGCAACATCATTTCGGCACGCATCGTGCCTGACACGAGAAAGACCGGTCTTCTCGGCGCTCTCCACTTGTTTTGAGCTGAGACTGGCGAGTTGAAGGACGGACCGCCACCATTTCAGCAAAGCGGATCAATAAAGTGAGAGCCAGGAAGATCACAACCGATCAGTCTCGGACACTTAACACTGGCGCTCACAGCAGCCGAGTTCTCGAGGCCAGCCACTTGTTGCATTCAACGCGCCCAAACATGCCACAGAGCACACCGCGTCGCTCATTGGATCGCCGCTTCTGGACACGCTGCTCGACGTGACGCGGCAATATTCGCCCGAGGCCCTCGCGCTGATCTAATCTTTCATCTCGCTCGCAAACGATCTGGCCCAGCGCGTACGGGACGCGGGCGCCGAACCCGTGGTGGCCCCGATCCACGCACCGACAGCTCCTTATGCGTCCAGTACGCCAACGTGGGGGAAGGGGCCTGGTGGACCGCTTGTCGTGCCGATGTTCGCGCCGACACTTGCTCAGATACCCATGCCGATGCCGTCGCTGGCCAGCTGGGCCAGCTGGGTCCCACCAGCAACAACCGCAACGGTACCTGGTCCGGTATGATGTTGCTCGTACCCGGCCGTTGCGCGCATGAATCGGTGGCAGCTCACGTTGCTGATTCGTAGAGCGCCGAGTCGGTTGGGCCGACCATCGAACCGCTCGCTCGCCCTGTTGGCTCTGCTCCTGATATCGCCCCCAAGGGCGCGACATCGTCTGTGCACCCCAGGAGGCAGTCGCCTCCCAAGTCGCGGGTCGCGTCCATCCCACGTGCGCGCTCGCGGTCGCGCTCGCGGTCTTCGTCACGCTCATCCTGCCACTACCGCCGGCACCGCCACCAGCGGTCATCGTCGCATTGACACCGTCGTCGGTCACGCTCACGCCCGCGCTCATGGTCCCAATCCCGGTCCCGGCACGCTCACCGTCGCCCGCGCTCCATGTCGCGGTCACGATCCCGGTCGCGACCTCGTCGCGCGTCCTCTCCGCGGCACTCGTCACGGTCAACCCGCGTGCGGTCGCGTTCGCCCAAGCATCGTCGCTAGTCTCGCTCGCCCAGCACGGCGGTCTCATCAGACAACCACGTTGAATTGATCATGCGCGTGTCGCGCCCGCCGCGGCCCGAATGGTGGGAAACGACGCTCACCTACGTGCTCCGCGACCTGGGCCGAACCGTCAAGCTCGATTTTGATCTTGAGCAAGGCCGGGGCCGGGTCGTGCTGGCACCCACGGAGGACAGGTACGTGTCACCGGGAATTGAATGGGGGGGGGGGGGGGGGGAGTAGCATGCGCTGCAATTGCTGACAGGTCCAAGCACAAGTCGGCCGTAAATGAGCAGGGCGGGTGCGTGGCTCTGCCCGCCGCTGCCGTCACGCCGCTGCACTTGCGCAATGCATTTGCGCTCCGCCCGCGGCCCGGCGCCAATCTCTTGTCGGGCTCGGCCAAGGACGATTGGCCAATGCGGCCACTGGCCACGACGATTCGCGGCTCGACCCGCGCGTGCTGCCCACATACCTGTGGGCGTATGCACCCGCGGGGTGCGGTTCAACGTGGAGTCTGTGCAGTACGGGGTTGAGCGGGTGCGGCGGCCTCGAGGTCATTTCTGTAGTTTGCGTTCAAAACGGGCTACCGCCCCCCTGTTGCGAATTGAGTCTGGTTCATTGGACGCTGCAGTGACCCATGTCCATCCCCTCGGTTGTTAGCTGTCCGGGAGCTAGAACCAGAATCACTTATGGTGGAGAGTAATCCCAGGAGCATTCTGCTGCACTTCAATACTCATCAAGGAGTGCAAGTGGTCATGAACGGGGATTGCATCGTTGTGCGTGCAGAGTAAACGAGGATATTGGCAAAACACGGGCAGCAGAGACTTCAATATCAACCGACTCTATATTTCGGAATATCACGGACTGGGCCCTGATGGTGCACGGCGACACTCGCGCACGCGATGCAACGCGCGATCCATGATGCGGGCAAGACCAGGCGTCATGGCCACACTACATCAACGAGAGCGTTGGAGGTGAGAAAAGATGGCCCGTGGGCTCGACGTTGGTTCAACCAGAGCCGTACCTTGCAGCGAGCCGCAGCGGCATCAGGGCCTTGACGATCGCGTAGGTGGCGACCATGTTGACCATGACCTGCGAATTGGGCTCAATGTCCCACCCATAGTACTTGATCACGCGGCGGATCTTGGCGTTGCTTTCTGTTTGCACAAACAGAGTTGGTCAGCGTCACGGCAGCACTCGAAGTAAACATGCCAGCCTGCACACCTTCGAGAAGAGATTCAGGCACGGGCACGCTCAGCCCAGCCCAGGTCAAGCCGTAGTACACGATCGGGAGCGGGACGACAGCCGTAAACTCATGGAGGACGAGGAAGGCTGCAGCAGGCCGATGAGGGCGGTGGTCGGCCGGATACAGCAGTCAGCGCAATGTCACGACGTATACACAGCGCTCTCGACAGCAGTACCAGTTCTGAAAAAGCCACGAAGACATTCCGTCAATCCGTGCGCTAGAAAGCGAGAAATGCATAGTGGTCACGTACAGGTGGCTCCCCCGGCTTTTGTTTAAACTAGAGCCGCGACGAAAAGCAGCACGGGATTAGTCTAATTGCATTCACTCGCTTGTCGGCCTTCTTCTCCACCCATACGGTCGACGCCAAGGCGCGGCCCGTTGCACCTGCTGCACGAAGTTCCTGGCCGGCACAAAGGCCGGTCATCATTGTTCAAGGCATGTTCATTGCGGGAAGAGATCACGATCCAATACCTCTGCCGCATACTTGCGCCATCCGGTGAGCGGAGGCGCGGTTGACGAATTGGTCAGCACCGTGCGGGCTGCTGGCATCGACTTGGTTGGCAAAGGACGCGCGGAGCTGAACGTGGCGCACTTGAGTCCGGTCCAGGATCGTGATGTCGAGCACAGGCGGAACATTATGTTGCAGCGACTGGTGATGTTGAAGGATCAACTGGAGCTGTGTATTCCTCCACACGCGCAAGCTAAAGATCAGCGCTGCAAACGTCATGGTTGATTTCTCAATCGGGGTTAGGTTATCGACATTTCCAAAAGACAGCTTCTTCGGTTACAGGCCCGCATCGATATGATTTGTCTCGTTGCGTTTTGAGACTTGTGTCATCGCAAAAAAGGCCAAAGTGTCCACGAGCAACGCCGAGCGACACCCCTGCCCCTGTCGGGAACAGATACTGGTTTGGCAGGCGTTAGCCGTCGAGACAAGCGTCCCATCGCGGTCATGCGCGCGGCAAGGTCACTCACTTCACACCGAGCGAGACCGCCGCAACCACATCGCGCCGTTCAGTTTGAGACGGTTGTCGTGTCAGAGCGCGCGGTCAAGGTCCAAATATTGCCCGAGCTTATTTCATGCCCGTGCTGATCTCCTGCTCGTACTGCTGATCTCATTCTCCAACAACATCAAGCCCCGACTCACCGCACCGGCTCACGCTCGAGCCGCTGCACTCGGCACCGTCGCTGCCGGCCCGTCGCTCGAGCATCTCCACCATGGATTGCGATGAAGATGTTTGTATTCACGCGATGCTGAAGAGCCCACCGTGATCCTTTGTTGCCGTTCCGCTCCTCGCCACGCTTCCCCACCGACGATTGTGCTCGAATTGCATATTCTCGACGTACCTGTTCGACATTCACGTCACGCTTCGGTTCCATCAAGCGCCCGCCGTTGCCGCGGCGGCGGCTGTGCCGCACGTGGCGATCCACGGACCGTTTGTCGTTCCAAGCAGATCCGGCACGCCGATCGCGCCGCTCAATGCCCTCGTCGATACGACCTACTCGTTCTCGGCCGCTGGCCTGCTCCTGATCCGCGCCGTCATTCCGCTCGCCGACCGGCTAGCGCGGCACGTGCGGCAGGCCGGCGCGGTTCCCGTCGTCGTGCCCATGTGCGACGCACCTGCTCTCCGAGCGGTGCCACGAACCGCTCTGCGTGGCCGCGATTGCGTTTGAAGAGGAAGCGGTCCCCACACCCGCGACACCGCCGCTCGTACCGGAGCCAGTATTAACGAAGACGGGAGTGCATGGTGCTTTGGGCTCGGTTTTGACGACGACGAGCGTGGTTCTAACGCGCCGAGCTTGTGATCAACGACGCGCACGTCGACGCTCAGTGCCAACGCACACACCGACAGTGTGCCGTCAGATGGTGTCGACGAGGTTGGGGTCGTGGAACGCGTCGCACGGCAGAATTTCGTGGAGTTGTCGCCTACTCCTGACGCCGAGATCCGTGCTGGAGCAGACGCTGGTGCGCACAGTGCGCTCGTTTATCCATATTTTTGTTCTCCCCCACCAAACCATCGACGCGCGTCGCGGTCACCCTCTCCGCCCCACGATAGCCGCAAGAAGGCGCGGCGGAGAGGGGACTACAACGATATGGGCATCGCACCTGCCGCGCCAACTGTCCATGGTAGTTCTCTACCGCCGACTCATAATGTGGTGCCTGGGATGACGACCTTCAAGATCGCGCTACGAGTATCGCGCACGCCGCAACATGGGCATCATGGGCAGTGGCAGGCGGCGCTCGCGGACGTGTTCCGGGACATATGCGGAATAACCGAGGTGAGCTTGGACCCGCAGACGCTACGTGGGCATGTTGTGATGGCATCAAGCAAAAGGTGCGTCTGGCTCATTTGCCGCTTGGGCCATCTGGTGGAGAAGACGCAGGAAATTGTTCTCATTCTAAGATTCTGCTGTTCTAGCGTTTCTAGTGGCAAGGACGCGGCGACCATTTTGCCGCACTTTCTTCGCTGGAGCACGATGGTCCTGGGCGGTGCCCTGATTGAGGTCCGCATTCTCTTGGCTCACTGCCGCCGTTGGCCTTCGGCAAGACTAACACCCTAGTCCGCGATCAAATGTAGGTGGGCCCGCCAGCGCTCATCCCCACGCGCCGACCCATCTTCCTTGTGCTCAACCTGCTCATGTCTATGGCCGACGCGGCCAAGACCATTTCGGCGTCATTGCGCGCATACAAAATCGACGACGGCGTCGTGGACTTCATGGGCCACGTCCTGCTCCCGGCCAAACAGTCGGCCTACGCGTGCCTCACCTCGGGCAATCTTGTCCCGTCGGCATTGGTGGGGTCCCGGGTCTGCTGGTGTCAGTGACCACCGCGCACAAGAACAATGCAGCAGGAGCGAGCAAGAGCGCAACAACGTACTGTTGGCCTTGTTCATCGTCTTGAGGTAAGCGTCGGCATTGGCGTCGCCCATGCCCATCGTGATGCCCGTCTTGAACCACTTGTACCCGGCATCAGTCGAGCGCGTCCCGGCCGTCGACCCGTCCGACCCGCGGTCGCTGAGGAACTTGAACATGGCCATGTCGCGGGCGTGCATGCGGCACGCAATTTTGAGCGCCCTGGAGACGGGGATCCGTGGAAGCGATTCGTTTTAGGGCACGGCGATCGCGATTGACTGATTGTGTGGCGAGTGCGACGCGTACTCGTTGCCACGCATAGCAGGCAGCTTGGCGGAACTTGCTGAAGTACACGACAGCGTCCCCTGTGTAGTCGCCGTCAACGATGTTCCGGCCCATCGGCCGATGTGCACACGGCGACAATGGCAATCACGTCGCAGAAACAGATGACAACAGGAACGATCATGTTGGAGCGTGCGCGCGCCCGTGACAATAACGTCGGCATAGATGTTGCTGAACGTTGAGTTTAGGTAAAGCTTGGGCACGCACAATGATGGCGGGAGGGACGTGATCCATCCTGCAACCATCGCGTCGCCACTGGATGCGGTCAAAGCACGCGCAAAGTCCATGGTCAGGACACGAACACTGGGAGGGATCATGGGCAGGTGGCCCTCGAATTCAAAACCCGAAGACAGGTCGAGATGCGTCAGCATCGATAGCCAGGCGCCAGTCAAGTGCTGGTCCAAGTCGGCCGCAAGTTGTGGACACAGTGGGCCGGCAGAAGTGGACATGCTGGTTGTCCCAAAAAGGTCACTCGTGTCGAAATTGAGAGAACGAGGCGAAGGCGCAGTCAGGGGAACTGGTGCAGTTGTGTGAGCGCTTGATGCTGTGATATCGCACAGGACACCACAACCGTCGTCAACACCCACGACGTTGCTGCTGACTGGCTGTCCATACCGGAGAAAGCGAGGGCCTTCCTGTCTAGAGTTTGTGTTGTTGCCAGGCTGCAAGTGGCAGACAGCGGCAAGCAGTGGCAAGCAGCCGCAAGCCGCTCCTGTCAACGATACATACAAGCACCAATCAATATGACCAGCTCCACCGCCCCGTTCTCCCTCGACGACTTGCCGCATGACATTTTAGAGCGCGTCGCCGAGTTGCTTTGTTGCCATGACCGCCGCGCTGTTCTCCAGCTCGCTCTCGCTGCGCCAGCCTTCTACGCAGTCTGCCTGCATGTCGCGATTCGCACAGACAAGAATGGTAGCATATTGGACGCCGTCCACCCGGACGGATTTCGCTTTGCTGGCGATGTGCCCGGCTCGGTCAACGTCCAGTCTGCGATGATCGGCACGATCCAGCAAACAAACGATTTCGACCCCAGCCTCATGCAGCCATCGTGGCACTTGATTTTGCTCCCGCGCGCGGCCGACCGCTCCCTCCTCATGCCCATGGCATGCAAACCCATTGATATTGATATTGTTGTCGTGGCGGATCGGCACTGGTCGCTTCTACACGTACCGGAATCGCAGATTCGGCGTTTTGCTGCAGTTGGTCCCAAGCACGATTGGGCGAATGGTGGCGTGCCAGTGTATTGCACGGACCTGCGCCTCGGCCACGTCCTTGATTTTGGGAAGATTGAGATGCCGCGTTCGATCGTCAGGCTGGTCCTGGACAAGTTGGAAGATGTGATGCTTGCCCCTGGAAGTTGTGGTGGAGGAGGCAGCTCCCCTCTCCCGCATCTTCGCGAATGTTGCATCTCATTCAACAAGTCGCTGACCCTGGACCGCGCGAAATCAGTTGCAGCGGTGACTGCTCTCTTTGCGCTTGTCCCATCCTCGCTCAGGGTCCTCAAGCTTGCTGACCTGGGCGAGTATGCGATGCGCAATGCTGCCGACCTTGTGCGGCGATTGCCGTGCCTGGCTGAGCTGTATATGCTTGTGTTCGAGTATTGCAGCATCAAGGGGATGGATTTGGTCATGGTCGCGCTGCCGCGCTCGGGATTTCCCTACCTGCACTTGGTTCTGGACACCTTTGACATGCAAGACTCGTTCACCATCGAAGAACAAGATGCTACGATTGCCCAACTGGCAAACAGTCTCCCGCATTCGGTTCAGTCGCTTGCAGTCTTCTCGAATTCGGTCTGGCTTCCCCGTGTGCCGCTGGTCACCACATCGCTCACGATTGACATGGAAGTGATTCTCGACTCGAAGACATTGCGAATGACGCCCAATCCCTTGGCCCCAACGCTCACGCATCTTGTCTTGAAGCAAGGACGAGTTCCCACCCCACTTCTGAAACTGCTGCCGGCCTCGCTTGTTCATCTCGAGCTGTCCTACGTCAACCTCTCACGCGATGATCTACCGGTGCTTGAGCGCTCATTCCTACCGAACCTCGCGTCGCTCGTCCTCTCTGGCGATGGTCTGACCGCGGCCGACTTGGATGAGCAGTTGACCGACGCTTGGCCGCCAGCGCTGACGCATCTCGACCTGTCGTTGGGCTTTGAGTTTGAGGGCCAGTTGCCCATGATCCCTCCGACCGTCCGCGTCCTGACCATGGACCTCGCCCGTGCATTGAAATCGGTTGGCGGGGATGCGAAGGTGGCCGCATGGATCACGAACCTTCCACCGTCGATGCGCGTGCTCAAGCTGTACTTGGACTCAGCGTGCCGTTCCATCATGATTGATGTGATGCTCACAGTCGCACAGGTGCGGATGCCCGGCTGGCCGCGCATGCACGAATGGAACGATGCAGTTGATTTGCCCGCTGCAGTTTGGACCGCGTTGGCGGCGCGTTTTGGCTCCTTTGATGTGTCGCATGACGTTGACAGGAATGCGGCAGAGTGGGCGCGGATGTTTGGTGATTTTTTGTAATTTTGATGCCCACGATTCTTGCTTCTGCCCAGTACACCTGCTAGCCTCCTTGAGCATTGCTGAAATATGATTTGCGCGGCCGACGCGGCCGTTTTGATGCATGTGAAGTGTCACTTCAGCCCTCCGCAGATCGGGCAGGCCTGGGCGCCTCGAGTCGATATTGGCATCATCGTGCTCGAACCGCCGCGAGCACGTTGAAGCGTGTTTCAATTTTTCTTTTTTTCTTTTTTTTTTTTTTTTTGATTGCGATGGTTGGTTGCCTTGGAATATCGCATGCGGTGGATGGGACGGATGCACCACCGAGCTCGGACTGAAGTATCAGTGGAGGCGTGGCGGTGGTTTCTGGACCTTCTGCGGTGTTTTGGGCGAGCATGGGAAGTGTGAGAAGAGTGGGAAGCCAATGGCCACAGTGGTTCCATGCTGTCCGAGCCCAGCTGGGTCGTCCCAGCTGTGTATCTTTTTGCCAACAGACCATTAAGGCGACCAGCGTTGTCACGAGACCATCAAGACGACCAGCGTTGTCACGGCAATTCGGAACAAGAAGAGTACACATTCTTGTGTTCATTAACGAAAACCTCGAATCGACACGGATTCAGACTTCTGCGGAACGGCGGAAAGAAACGAAAGGAGCAAACCAAGGCAACGACAACGTGAAGGCGACATCCAAGTGCCGGAAGAAAAATAATGAAAACCAAATGAAGAAAAACGACGACAACGGAACGAACAAGCAGACCGAACTCGAAAACCATTCCAATGACGACAGACAGCATGTCATGACGGCGCGGATCCATTGGGGGGTCGGCGCGCCTCCTGACCAGCGCTTGCCATCAGCCAGATCATATGGATATTGATCGCAAACGAGTCGAAATAGTCTTCGAGGATTACCATGGGCGGACCGCAAGAGCATGTATGTCGGGCGAGCTTGGTTGACCATCATCATTGGCGTCGAGTCGCTTGAGTTGTCGGCAGGCCACATGTCGCCCCGCATTCATCATCCATACAATCGAGAACCAAGCGAAACGCAAAAACTGGGGAAAAGAAGGGGGGGGGGGGGGGGGTAATGAAGACCATGAGTCCGTCCAATGCGCGGCGTGCTACTACTGCTGCCGCTTGCCGAGCCCCATGAGCCCGAGGAACCGCTTGAGTTCATTCGTCGTGGCCGGATGAACCTACACATCCACCCATGCAACACTGGGTGAGTCGAACCAACGATTCCCGCTGCACGCAATTGCGCGCCCACGCGTACCGAAACCGCGCGCCCCTGTACGACGACGCCACCCCCGACGAGACACGCCGAAATCGCCGCCTGCGCCTCCGGGATCTTGGCAAACTCGGCCATCGCACACATGTTCTCCGCGTCCATGATCACGCGCGACGGCGTGCCAAACGCCGACAGCGCGGCAGCCACTTCCTCTTGCGGTGTTCCCGCGGGAACAACGCGCACCGTGACGAACGGGTGCCGAGCGATCGTCTCGACTGCGGGCTTGGGCGGCGCTGCCGGCGGCGCCGGCGCGGTGACGGCGGGAGGCGCGTCGGCGGGTGCGGGTGC